>JAPVLO010004510.1:0-14804 GCA_027257055.1 Cephalopachus bancanus | reverse complement strand
TACTTGAAAAAAGAGAGCCAGTAGCAAAAAATGAACCTTTACTATTGTCATTATTGTTTTTACTATGTTATTGTCAGCCAAAAGGGAGACTCTGCAGGGGTCCAAGGCTAAACACAAACAAAACACATTTTTAGGGCTTTCTTTCAGTTTCTTTTCCAAACACTTCAAAAATAGTAATAATCACAGACACCATAACTGATTTCACAAAAAACCAATAATAAATATGTCCACAGTCCACTCACTGTTTTGTCAGCTGGCTAACCAAGACCACCCATAGATTTAGACAGTGGATGGAAGAAGGGTTGTTCCCTCCAAACCTGTTTCAAACACCCTTCCTTGTGCCCAACGGTAAAAACATGATCACAAATCATCACAGAGAATTTCCAGTGGGGGTTTTAGAGGCTGTGGCTGGAGGACAAAAAGTCTTTGAGTTCATTTACATGTCGCGTTAGGGAGTTTCTTTCAACCTAAGCGCACAAATCCCAAGCAAAACAGAGTAGCAGAAATAAAACAGGCATGAAAGTCAGGAGCAACCAAAATTTCAAACCCCAGCCCCCCTACTTACTACTATGTGGCGGGGTAAATCACTTAATGTAGCTGAACCTGAACAAAGTAGAAAAATGATGCTGTTTTAGGATTGTTGTAGAAATAAAAAATAACATGGCATTTGGGGCTTGATGACAAAAAAAAGCAATGCTCACAAAGACATAATGAAGATAATGAGGAGGTCTGTATGAGAGTCCTAACCCGAAGGGACTGACTGTGGATGAAGAAAAAGTGAATAAAGTGGACTTGATTTTCACACCACACAGGAAAAGTCCCGATCAACTTTCCTCAGCTATTGGGAACAGCAGCTGTTTGCCTCATTTCTCCCTCTTTCGGGAATAGCACCCCCCTTTTAAGGGGGGATTGTCTCCCCTTCTCCATATATTCACCTCTAGTGGGTTTGGCCCAAAACAAAATACCCCATACCCCCTCAGGCCACGGAGAGATCATGAGATCCCCAGACTAATCAAAGGAAATTTTTTTCCCAAACTTTGAAATTTGGAACTGAAAAAAAAGACCCTTTCCCCCCTGGAGTCAAAGCTAAGAGGATTGGCCTAGGACCTGATATTCCCAAAATTTGGGGAAAAAACAATCTCAGCAAAAGAAACTGATATCAGGATGCAGCAGAAACAAAAGGCAGCACATGAAAAAAGGGGGCTGGTTGAAATCAATCCCGGGTTCCCGATATCCTTGAGGCCATCTATAGCCTTGCCCATCCATTCTCACTTTGGTTATCAAAGCCCGTAAAATTTTCCCTTTTTGCCTAAGCCCGTTTACTTGGTTTTTGTCATGCTCAACCAGGCTGAGTATACAGGGGCCATTCATCTAAATATGAGACAAGTCAAATCCAAGACAACACCCTCCACCTCTCAAACTCAGAGTATGAAGAAATACTAGAGAAGCAGCCCCGATGGAGGAAAGGGGAAGGCATTTCTTCTTTCTTTTGTTAGTCCTCAAAGTCTATTCAGAAATTTAATATTCCCACACACTCCATGAAATTAAACATTTTTTTTAAAATCTTTTGGGTCCTGAGAAGAAACCATAATACAAGAAAAAATTGACCGAAAGGTAAGGACAAAAATGCAGAGAGGGTAAGAAAATTTTTCAAGCCTTACCAAAGGAAAAAGTGAAGAAGATTTAAAGGAGCAGTTTTTAAAAAAAGTGGGAAAAAAAATAAAAAAATTCCAGTTTTTTCTAGTGATGATAGGAACGTGTGTGTGTGTGTGTGTGTGTGTTTTTGTGTGTGTGTGTGTGTGTGTGTCTGACTGGTGGGTAAAGGGAGGCTCTGATGGGGGGTCATTAGCATGCTTAAAAAGCTGAAGGCAGGCTGACTAGAAGAGGGGCATCTCAAAATTTTGGGGGATGGGGGCATTTGTGATCCCCTCTTTCCTTTTTGAGTCCTAAGTTGGAAGCAGGAGCACAGAGGATGGAAGTCTTCAGGGTAGTCTTGACCATCTGGGGGCCTATTATTACTATTAATGCTTATACTAATATTACCACTAGTATTTATCTCGACAGGCATACCCATACCCAACCTGAAACTTTTCTTACTTGTTTTTTGTTCAAGGGGCAGATACAGCAAGGAAGAAAGGAAGAAAAAGACTAAGAATATAGAAGACACGGGATACTGCTGGGGTTGAGGGGAGACACAACATCAATAAGGGTACATGATCTCAAACCAGGCAAAGTGGGGACCAAAGGGAGGCCTAAATTTTACCTGTACGATGTCCACTTGTATACACAATTCTGAATTGTATCCCACATCTTTAAAATTTTTAAAAAAGAATACAGAAGACAGAAGACTCTCCCACTAATGTCATCTGGTGGATTAGATCGAATACAACATAGATAGGAGACAGCTGGTGGATCTGTAGATCCCAAGGTGGATGACACTAAGTCAAGTCTGCTACAGGCGGCAACCACCTGGTCGACCTGACTGACTTGACCATCGGTGGCAGACATATCTGGTCGACCCTGCAGACCTCGGAAGTTGCACTAAGTGTGCCACCAGGGGTGGGTGGAGTTGAGCTGATGCTGTTGTGTGGTAGAAACAGGAAGAGCAAAATAAAGTCTAGTACATGTGATAGAGGACTTGGTGGCAAGAGGCTGTGGGGACGAAAAGAGAGAAAATTATTTTAGTAGTGCCTCCTGGGAAAGACCTTCCCCTGTTACTGCACCTTTGGCCTAATGGGAGGAGTGGGGCCAGAGTGTGAGCCAGGGCCTCGGACCGAAATAAGAAAAAGAAATGTGTGTGTGTGTGTATGTGTGTGTGTTGTGTGTGTGTGTGTGTGTGTGTGTGTGTGTGTGTGTGTATACACAGGAGGTCCCAAAAAAAAAGTATACACATTTCAAGAGATGCTATCTCTGTATTACTTTTTGAAATAGAATTAAATTATGGTAGCAATGTGTAGTATGACATCCGCTCAACCATAGTTCTGCGATTTTCTTTGTCCTGCCTATCGTATGGTGACACTATCATTCATTTGATTAATTTCATCTTTTGAGTGAACCTCATATTTCAAATGTGTATTTTAAATATGAGAGTGTGTATGTATCTCACATTCTCTTTCTCTAGAAAGAGAACTTTAAAAGATGAGAGAGAGAGAGAGAGAGAAATAGAAAGATAAGGGAGAGAGGGGCAATGGAGAAAGAGAGTCAGTCTGTGTGGTAGGAAAAGGCGAAAGGGAGACTCTGGTGAGAGGCTGTTGGCATGACTGAGGAAGCTGAAGGAGGGCATCACAGGTGATGGGTGATGGGGGACATATCCAACCTTCCTTCTTCCCTGTGAGTCCTAAGTTGGAAACCTTCGGGGCAGCTTTGGACACCTGGGACCTGTTATTACTACTGATGCTAATACAGCCACGAGCTTTTATTTCAGATGTTCCTATAGGCAATTCAAGAAGAAAAAATATGCAAGACGGAAGAGTGTCCCACGAGTGCCATCTAGTGGAACACATCAAGTATAGCATTGGCCACCCAGTAGATTCCAAACTGGAAGCTCAATCCTGGCAGACTCGAAAGTCAGTGGCAGACATCTGGTTGACCCTGCAGATACTGGTAGTTGCAGCTAAGAGCACCACCAGTAGCAGGAGGAGTCTAGTAGAGCTGAATAAGGGGATTTTTGTTGTGGTGGTGGTTGAAAATGGGAGAATAAAATAAAATATTGAAATAGAAACCTCAGAGCTCTGGAGCAGAGTGCCCTTGGTGGCAAGAGGTGTTAGGGCAAGAGAAGAGAGACTTGTTCTGGATGAGCCTACGGGGGTGGGTCTTCCTCCACCACTGCATGCCTCTGGTCTGAGGGGGGGAGTGTGGGTAGGGTGGGAGATGAGAGCCCTGAACCCAATAAAGAACACTCAAATGTTAATAAGCATGTACATTGAGATCTCTTTTTCTTTCTCTCTTGATTTTTTTAGAGAGAGAGGGAGATAAGGATGAGAGAGAAACACACAGAGAAAAGAGAGGAGAGATAAAGAGAAGAAAGATGGGCCGGGCTTGGTGGCTCAGCCTGTAATCCCAGCACTTTGGAGGCTGAGGCGAGTGGACTGTCTGAGCCCGCGGGTTCGCGACCCACCTGGGCAGCTTGGGGAGACCTCATCTCTACAATAAATAAAAAATTAGCCAGGCATGGTAGCGCAAACCTGTAGTTCCAGATCCTTGGGGGGCTGAGGCGGAAAGATCGCCAGAGCCCAGCAGGTAGAGGCTGCGGTGGCCAGGAGCCTGCCACTGCACTCCAGTCTGGGTGACAGTGAGACTCCAATCCCTCCCCCCAAAAAAAGAAGAAAGATGAGTGAGTTGGAAAGAGAGAGAAAGTCAGCAAAGATGAGACAGAGAAAGGCAAGGTTGAGAGAGAGAGATAGAGAGAGAAAGATGAGACACGAGAGAGACAAAAGAGAGAAAGACAAGCAAGAGAGACATAGATAGAGAGAAGAGAGAGAGGGAGAATCTGTGGTACAAAAAGGGGAAAAGAAGGCTCTGATGGGAGGTTATTGGCATATTTGAGGATAAAGTCAGGCTGACTAGAAGAGGAACATCACGTGTGGGTGATGGGGGACATATCTGAGTCTCCTCCTTCCCCTGTGTGTCCTAAGTTGGAACTGGAAACTCAGAGCAGGAAAGCATTCAGGGCAGCCTTGACTTTCTAAGACCTATTACTACCGATGCTGATGCTATCACTAGCATTTAATTCAGAAGATGTTCCCACAGGTAACCCAAGAAAAAAAAAAGAAGAAAAATATAGAAAACAGAAGAGTGCCTCACGAGTACCATCTAAAGGAACACATTAAGTATGGCATTGACAGGAGACATTCGGTCAACCTGCAGATCCCAAAATGGAGACTTAAGTCCACCACAGGTGACAGCCCTCTGGTGGACCTGACTGACTTGAACTTTGGAAGCAGACAAAGTTTGGTCGACCCTCCAGATTCTAGGAGTTGTGGTTAAGCGTGACACCAACAGCAGGAGGAACCAAGCTGAGCTGGGGATATTATTGTTGTTGAAACAAGGAGATTAAACAAGCAATCTAGGTGGCAGTAGAACTAGGGGATAAGAGAAAAGACTTGTTCTGGGAGTGCCTTCTGGGGTGGGCCTTCCTCCACTACTGCGTGCCTCTGGTCTGAAGGAGGAGTGTGTGTAGGGTGGAGGATGAGTGCCCTTGGACCCAATAAAGATCACCCAAATGAGAATAAGCAGTATTTATGGAGAAAGAAAGAAAGATGAGAGGGAGAGAAGACAGAGACAGGAAGACAGGGTGGGGGGGGGGGGACGGGGAAGAGAAAGAAAGAGAGGGAGAGAGAGAGGGAGAGAGAGACTTTCCTCTGGTAATAAAATTTGAAAATTTCCAGATTAATTAAATGAATCATTTAATATATGTTAATAACTAAGGTAAGGCAACCAGATACCTCATTCTGTGTGAATATTCCATTTTAACCAACTATCTGACTACAAAATTTCCCTAGTTATTAAAGTTGAATGACTCATCCTTGGATAAGTCCTAAGTCTTATAAACTTCCAATCTATAGCAAGTGCTATACATAGTACATTGTACTGGATGATACTACTTATATACTTCAGATTTAGGTATTTATGTATGTTATAATTTATGTAAAAATAATAAAAAAAAAGTTTTCCTAGATTTGTTAAACTTAAATATTAATACAATATTCTATGAATTATTTAATGTCATATTTTGTCATTAATATTAAAATGAAAAATTTCGGAACATAGAGACATGCATTATTATCAGAATATCAGATTAGAATCTTAACCCAGCAACCAAGTCCAGTGTTTTTTGGTAGTTACTGTTTGTAAACATCAGACACATCTTATAATACTGATCTTGTTTTCCTAAAGGTAGCAATGTACATTTTCTCACAGCTTAATCTTTTTAATTCCAAAATTACTTGAAATGCTAATTTTCTTTTTTTTTAATTTCTGTCTTTTTTTTTTTTAATTATTATATAGTGAAATTGACTTTTTTGGGAGTGTGCAATTTCATGGAATTTAGCACATGTATAGATTATTGTAATCATCACCACAATCAGGATACAAAAACTGTTTCATCACCCCCCCCAAATGTCTCTTAGACCACTCTGTGCTCACATCCTTCCTTTCCAACCCTGGCAGCCACTTACCTGTTCTCCATCACTATAGTTTTGTTTTTGTCTTTTTGAGGCTAATATACAATGAAAAAATGCACTGTGATTTCTTATGCTGACTTCTTTCACCCAATATGCTGCCTCTGAGATTTAATCAAATTTTTGCATTTCTCAGTGAACCATGCCTTTCATTGCTGAGATGTAATCCATTGCTAACTCATTTCCTTGTTGCAGGACATTTTGTTTTTTGTTTGAAATGATTATGAATAGAGCTATCTAACCGTTATGTACAGGTTTTTATGTGGACATAAGTTTTCATTTCTCTTGGGTAAATACGAAGGAGTGGGACTGATAGGTTATTTAATAAATGTATGTTTAGCTTTACGAGAAATGGTTAAACTGTTTCCAGAATAGCTCTCATTTTACGTTACCATCAGTGATGAACCAGTGCTTTCTTCTTGCCCACACTTGTTGGTGACAATGTTTTGTATTTTTGCTGTTCTGATAAGCATCCAGTGATATCTCATTATTGGTTTAATTTGCATTTCAGTAATGATTAATGACTCTGAAATCTTTTAACACAGGCTTATTTGCTTTCTGCATATCCTCTTTGGTTAAATGTCTGTTCCCATCTTAATTAGCTTGTTTGTTCTTACTGTTGAGTTTTGAGAGATTTTTATATATTTTGGATAAGAGTTCTTTGTATTTGCAAATTTTCTTTCTGACCCTAGGGCTTTTTATTTATTTTTATCTTTTGGTGGACTATATGTGAGGATCTGCTGCATAAGTACATTGTGTCCAGGTGACTTCTAGCGAGCCCTCTCTCCCCCGGTAATAGGCATGCTACCCAATTAGTAGTTGTATAACCCCCTTACCCCCCCCTTGTTAGTAGTGCCTAATGTCTGTTGTCTCTGCTTTTGTACTCACATGCCCAATGCTAAGGGACCGCTTACACATGAGAGCATGTAGTATCCTGTTTTTTTGTTTCTGAGATAGTTTACTTAGAATGATGGTCTCCCCTGCATCCATGTTGCTGCAAAGGAAATTATTTCTTCTGTCCTTTGGTTCTTCTTTATGGCTGCATAATGTTCCATCATATATATATATATATCACATTTTCTTTATCCAGTTCACTTTTGTTGGGCAACTGGGTTCATTCCTATTGTGAATAGTGTTGTAAAGAACATACATGTGCTGGTGTCTTTTTGGTAGAGTGATTTATGTTCCTCTGAGTATATTCCCAGAAGTGAGATGAGTGCATCATATGGTAGCCCAATTTTTTGCTCCCTAAGAAAATGACACACTACATTCCACAAAGATTGAACTAGTTTGCATTCCCACCAACAGTGGAGAAACTTTCCCTTTTCTTCACAGCTTCCCCAACAACTGCTGTTTTTTGACTTTTTAATTATAGCCATCCTGACTGGTGTGAGATGGTATCTCATTGTAGTTTTGACTTGTATTTATCTGAGGATTAGTAAAGGTGAGCATTTTTTCATGTTTGTTGGTTACTTGGATGTCTTCCTTTGAGAAATGTCTGTTCATGTCCTTTGCTCACTTTTTAATGAGATTGCTTGCTTTTTTGCTGTTGATACATTTAAGTTCCTTGTAGATCCTGGATGTTAGGCCTTTGTTGGATGCATAGCTTGCAAATATTTTTTCCCATTCTGTGGGTTGTGTCTTTATTCTCTTGATGATTTTTATTGCTGCACGAAAACTTTTTAGCTTGATAAGGTCCAATTTGCCAATCTTAGCTTTTGCTGCAATTGCTTTTGTGGACTTGGCCATGAATTAATTGCTTACTCCAATGTTCAAGAGGATGTTCCCTGAGTTTTCTTCTAAGATTCTTATAGTTTGAGATTTCATATTTAAGTCTTTTATCCATTTTGAGTTAATTTTTATATACGGTAATAAGTAAGGATCCAGTTTCATTCTTCTGCATGGTTAGCCAGTTTTCCCAGTAACATTTACTAAATATGGTATCTTTCCCCAATGTTTGCTTTTGTCAGCTTTGGCAAAGATGAGTTGATTGAAGGTTTGTGATTTTTTTCTAGATTTCCTGTTTTGTTCCATTTGTCTATGTGTCTATTTTTGTACTAGTACAATGCTATCTTGGTTACCGTAGCTTTGTAGTAAAGTTTGAGGTCTGGAAGTATGATGCCTCCAGCTTTGTTCTTTTTGCTGATGATTGCTTTAGCTATTTCGATTTTTTTTTTTTTTTGCTTCCATGTACATGTTTGTATTGTCTCTTCTAGGTCTGTGAAAATGATGCTGGTAATTTGATAGGGATTGTTTGAATATGTAGATTGCCTTGAGTAGAATGGACAACTTGCTGACATTGATTCTTCCAATTCATGATCGTGGGATGATCTTTCTTTTGTTTGTGTTGTCCTTGATTTCTTTGAGCAGTGTCTATGGTTCTCACCTCTTTGTTTAGATGGGTGCTGAGGGGTTTTTTGTTATTTGTGTGGTTATTGTGAATGGGATTGTGCTTTTTATTTGGTTCTCAGCCTGCTTGTTGTTGGTGTATAGAAATGCAACTGGGTTTTGTACACTGATTCTTTTATACTGAGACTTTACCAAAGTCATTTGTCAGTGTGAGGAGGATTTTGACAGACTCTTCAGGGTTTTCTAGGTATAGAATCATATCATCTGCTAAAAAGGATCAATGTTCTCTTTTCCTATTTGGAATCCCCTAATTTCTTTCTCCTAATTGCTCTGGCTAGGACTTCCAAAGCTATGTTAAATAGGAGGGGTTAGAGTGGGCATCCTTGTCTTGTTCCAGTTCTTAGGAAGAATGCTTTCAGCTTCCTCCTGTTAAGCATGATGTTGGCTGCAGGTTTGTCATAGATAGTTATTATTATTTTGAGAAATGTTCCTTCCTTTGACGTCTAGGTGTTTGAGGAATTTTATCAAAAAGAGATGTTGGATTTTACTGAATGCTTTTTCTGTGTCCAAGAAATAATCATATGATTCTTGATTTTATACCTGTTTATGTGATAGATTATGTTTATTGATTTACATATGTTGAACCAGTCTTGTATCTTGGGAATGAAGCCTTCTTAGTCATGATAGTTGGTCCCTAAAAGGTACTGTTGAATGTGATTTTCTAGAAATTTGTTGAGAAGTTTTGCATCTATGCATTTATGCTCATCAGAGAAACTGGCCTGTGGTTTCTTTCCTTGTTTGGTCTTTGTTATCTTGAGTGCAAGATTAGACTGTTTGAGATCTCTCCATTTTCTTGATATGTGCATGTAATGTTATAAACTTCCTTCTCAGCACCAATTTCATGATATCCCAGAAGTTTTGGAGTACTGTGTTTGCTTTCATTTGTTTTTAAGAATCTTTTTATTTTTGCCTTGATTTCAGTGTGAACACAAAAGTCATTCAAAGGCATGTTGTTTAATTTCCATGTATTTTATGTGTATTCAGGAGTTCCTGTTGGTGATGATAGTTATTTTTAGTATACTGTGGTCTGAGAAGATGCTTGATATGATTTCAACCTTTTGAATTTTGTTCATGCTTGATTTATGTCCAAGTATATGTCCCATGTGCTGGTGAGAAGAATGTTTATTCCGTGGTTGTTGGGTGAAGTGTTCTGTAGATGTTTATTAGGTTTAACTGATCAGGTATTAAATTTCTGGATTTCTTTGTTAGTGTGTTACACCTTGATAATCTATTTAAGGCTCTTAGTGGGATATTAAAGTCTCTGATGTTGTATTGTTCTCTATTAGTTTAATTAGCAATTGTTTCATAAATCTGGGTGCTCCTGTGTTAGGTGCCTATATATTCAAGATGGAAATTTCTTTTTTTTTTTTTGAGTTGGAGTCTCACTCGGTCGCCCAAACTGGAGTGCAGTGGCTGCTTCCGGCCACCGCGCCTCGACCTGCTGGGCTCCGGCGATCCTTCCGCCTCAGCCGTCCAAGTAGCCGGAATTACAGGCATGCACTACCAGGCCCGGCTGATTTTTTGATTTATTGTAGAGATGAGGTCTCGCTGCCCAGGCGGGTCTCAAGCCTGCGGGCTCAGGCAATCCACTCACCTCAGCCTCCCAAAGGCACGGGATTACAGGCTGAGCCACCGAGCCCGGCTAAGATGGAAATTTCTTGCTGACAGATTGAGCCTTTTATCATTATATAGTGTCCTTTTTAACTTTAATTAGTTTAAAGTCTATTTTGTCTGATATAAGAATAGCTACTCTTGTTCTTTTTTGTTTTCCATTTGCCTGGAAGATCTTTCTCCAGCCCTTTACCCTCAGCCTGTGGGTATCATTTGCAGTGAGATGGATTTCCTGAAGGCAGCAATGAATCATGCTTCTTTATTCAATATGCCACTCTGTACCTTTTGAGAGGTGTGTTCAGACCGTTTGCATTTGGTATATGGGAATTTGTTCCTATCATGTTGCTATTAAGAGACTGTTTTTCTCTTTTAGGTTTGTGATTGATTTGTATGGTCTGTAAACTCTGTGCTTGTCTGTGCTTTTTTGATGGGTGGAACTGTTCTTTTGATGCTGTGTCTAGAACTTTCTTAAGCATCTCATGAAGGGCTCATCTGGAGGTGGCATATTCTCTTAGGAATTAAATGTCTGGGAAAAATTTTATTTTGTCTTCATTAATGCGGGGGGCCAGCCCCTGCAGGATTTGAGGGTCCCTGGAAAGATGTGGCTGCATTAGCAATTCTTTTAGGAGGGATAGATATTAAAAGAAAGAAAGAAAGGGGGGAGAAAGAAAAAGACTGGACTCTGTCTAGTGCAGAAGCCATTTAATGGGACAAACCGTAAGCCCTTTATCCTAAATTTTCATGGGTTAAATCACAAGGCTTTCACGTGAACACAAAGCCAGGTGGATGAGGGCTGTCCCCCACCCACCAGGCATTTCCCTAAGCATGAGGAAGGACAATCCCAAAATTATCTCACTGTTCCTTATGCTTGGTTAATGTTCCTCAAAAGCAATACAACAATTCTAACATAATATTCTAATAATCAATAACTTCTAAAGCTTATGCATACACAACACCTAATGACTAACTTAAATCCTAATACCTTTCTATTCTATGCTAATTCTACCTACACTATAGAAACTCTTAATTATAGCTTAAACCAGTTCCTAAAGAATGTGGCCCAGTCCAAAGATCACGCTGGGCCATTTCCAGGAACAATTGATTACAATCTCTTAACAAAATGGCTATTCTAAAATCCTATATATCTATCTTAATTTCTATAAAAGTTTCTAATTCCTAATCCTAATATCTAAAGCTGATCATCAGCAATAAAGCTTCTAAAAATAAAACCTAAATATACACTGTAAATTGTACTAAAGCCAAAACCGCAAATGTAGAAAATGGGAACAATGAAATTCCTAGAGTTAGCTGTATTCTTATTAAACCTCAAAATATCATGTTTGATCATGCTTGAACTAGCATAATTCCCTGATGTTAGCATGACCTATTCTACAATACTTTCTATGAGTAAAATAAATTCAATTTCTATAATAAGTAGAAAAACCCTACACTAACTGTAGCTAAAACCAGTTTAACAGAATGCAGCCCAGTCCAAAGTATGTGCTGGGCCCTTAGGAATGTGGCCCAGCCCAAAGTTCATGCTGGGCCATTTCTGGTAACTCTAGATAATCATCTATACCATCTAAAGCTAAAAAAAGCTCTCCATATGTATGTACTAATTCTACAAATATACTTTTAAATCTCATAAAGAAGCTTGTACCATATAGAAGGCTCCCAAATGTGACCTGAGTTTGAATTTTATCTAATACCTAAGCCGAAACCGCAGTTCATGGGAAATAGGAACAATGAATTTCTAGAGTTAGCCATGCCTGTCACAGTTACAGAACCTTCAGCCTAGGTCAGCAGAGTTCCTTTTGGCTAAGTGTGCTAAATAGAAAAAGGGAGGAGGGAATGGGGTCAACAGTTCCCGAATGCATCCTAGTGGTCTCGGGGTCCATGGCCCTCCCTGATTCCTAATGCTCAGGGCCTCTGTGGCCGGCTCCCAACACATTAATGAAGTTTGGCTTGGTGAGGTAGAAAGTTCTTAGTTAGAATTGCTTTCTTTAAAAATATTAGAGATGGGACCCCAGTACCTTCTGATTTGTAGGCTTTCTCCTGAGAAGACTGCTGCAATTCTGATGAGTCTTCCTTGATAGGTCATCTGTCCCTTCTCTCTAGTTGCATTTAAGATTTTTTATTTCATGCCCACCTTGTGGAGATAGATTATTATTTGTCATGTGGACAATCCTCTTGTGTAATACCTCGTAGGCCTTCTTTGGATCTGTGTGTGCAAGGCCACCTTGGGGAAATTTTTTTGGATGACCTCTTGCACTGCTTGTTCCAGGTTCTCAGTTTTCTCTTCTGTCTCAGGGATGCCAATAAGTCACAGATTTGGTCTCTTTACATAATCCTAAACCTTTTTGATGACTTTGCTCCTCCTTCTTGAGCTTTTTCTCTTTGCTTTTGCCAGACTGAGGTAGTTCAAGCTCTGAAATTGTTGCCTGCCTGGCCAACTCTGCTGTTCAAGCTAGCCATTGTTTCAAAATTCTAGGTAAGAATTCTTCATTTCTAGAAGTTCATATTGGTCCTTTCTAATAATGGCTAGCTCAGATTTCACTTCTGGCACTGTTTTTGTTGCCTGGATTATTTGTGTGTCCACCTTCTCATGGATCTTTTTGAGTGGACTTACCATTCAAAAAAGGAATTCTGTCTGTTATCAGAGACAGGTTGTTTTGGATGGATTCCATTGCTTAGGATCTGGGAGGCCCTGTTGTGAAAGTTGACACCTTCAGGCTTTGGAGTTGCCAGTTGTTTTTTTTTTTTTGCTTGTTCTTCCTCATCTGTGAGCCCAGACTATTTTTTGTTGTTTTTTAATTAAATAAGGTTGCTACTGTTGGGGAGTGGTGTTGTTGCTTTTGTTTTGTTGTTTCGTTTTTTCCTGTCCTCCCTCCTATGACTCACCTGTGGAGGAGGACAGCAGTGGCAGGAAGGGTGATGTTCTGGGGGAACCATCTGAAACTTCTCCATAAGTGCAGTCTGGCAGAAACGGAATATCTTTCTTCTATTTCTGATTCTTTTCTCTTCCTCTGGTACAGGTTAAAGGGGTAGTCTGCTCTCCAGACTATTTTGTCTCATCAGCAGGATTGGCAGGCTGCCAGGCAGGGTCCTGTGGCTCTATCCTGGCTTAGATGCTCTTAAGGGTGCGGACTGGCCTCCTCCCATCTGGGTGGTACTGCCCCTTTCACCCAGGGGTAAAAGGGAAGCAGTGGAGTGTTGTTATTTCTTTGTCTGTCAATGGGTGGGCAGGGACACTACCACCACAGTGCTATGCAGTGCCCCACCTATTAGATACCCACCTATTAGATATAGAGATACCTGCTCTGTCAGAGGGGCTATAACACAAAGGCAATCCCCCATGGCCAAGCTGTGTCTATAGCCCTGACCTAGGGCACAAGGGCTGCCAGCACTGGAGAAACATCCCTGAATTGGTCACGTTGGCCCTGCTAGGAGCTGGGGAAGGAGGGAAGGAAGCACAACCACGTGGCATAGACCACTCCCAAAGGTATTTCCAGTTGAGGCTTTCTGTGGGCAAGTCAGCAGCTGTGGCATGGGATTCCTGGGGACTCGGTTTCCCAGGGTTCCACGTGGGACCTGCTGGTATCTCTTTCTCTATCCAGAGCATTCCTCTGCTCCTGGCCAGTGTGAGAGTAGGGGGTCTTGGGGTGTCTATCTTTTGACTGAGACATCAGAGGCCCACATGAAATATGCAGAAAAGAAAAGCTGTCATTTTTCACTCACCCCCTCTGTCTTCAAAAGTGCTCTCCTTTTCTCACATTGCAGCTGGCTCCATGGGTGTCCAGAGCTTGGGTCTCTGTATCCCCAAGTAACCTCTGTATCCCCAAGTAACCATCTGGTAGACCTCAGTGTGGGTTTTCTGGCCACCCCTAAAAGCCCTGGGTCAACTCTTCCATATAGGCTTCTTTGCAGACAGATGCAATCATGTGATGTCTTCAATTGGCCATCTGGGTCCTCCGTGAAATATTAATTTTTCTATTTGGAGAAAACTAAAGCCTATATTCTGTTTCTAATGCCTGTTTTGTTGTTTCTTATTTTATCTTAGAATCAGGGCTTACAGGTATACACTTGTTACATGGACTTATTGTGGTGAAGACTGGACTTCAGGTGATCCATTTCCCACATAGTGGACATTATACCCAATGGGTAACTTTTGAACCCTAGCCCCACTCCCCACCTCTCCCCATTTAATGTCCCCGTGTCTATTATTTGCATCTTTGTGGTCATTTAGTTCCTGCATATGAGAACATGCAGTGCTTCATTTTATGTTTCTGAGTTACTAAGTGATGTTCTCCAGCTCTATCCATTGCTGCAAAATATGTGATTTTGTTCTTTTTTTCATGGCTGTGTAGTATTCCACGGTGTATACATGGTAAATATACCACATTTTCTTTATCTAGTCAATCATTGATGGGCACTTAGGTTGGTTCCACAATTTTGCTATTGTGAACAGTGGGTATTGCAGATGTACAAGTACAGGCATTTAAATTTTTTTTTTTACAAAAAGGGAGAAGGAAGTAAGTTTTATTTATTTATTTATTTTTACATAGTGATTTTTCCTTTGTATAGATGTCTAGTAGTGGGTTTGCT
>JAPVLO010004509.1:0-15119 GCA_027257055.1 Cephalopachus bancanus | reverse complement strand
CGGAGGAGGAGGCAGAGGCTCAGCTGCCTCAGAGGAGGGGGTGGAGGCTCAGCAGCCTCGGAGGAGGAGGTGGAGGGTGGAGTCTCAGCTGCCTCGGAGGAGGAGGTGGCAGTGGATCCGCTGCCTCGGAGGAGGAGGTGGAGGCTCAGCTGCCTCAGAGGAGGAGGTGGAGGCTTGGTGGCTCAGAGGAGGGGGTGGAGGCTCAGCCACTTCAGAGGAGGAGATGGAGGGTGGAGTCTCGGCCGCCTCGGAGTAAGAGGTGGAGTCTTGGCTGCCTCAGAGGAGGAGGCTGCCACGGCGGTGCCTCCACCACCCCGGGGGGGGGGGGGCGTGGTGGCGCCTCCGCTGCCCCAGAGGGGGGACATGACGGCACCTCCGCCACCCCATGGGGGCGTGCGGCGGTGCCTCTGCATCCCCGGAGGAGGCCACGTGGTTCTGCTGCCTCAGAGGAGGCTGCAGCTCGCCCCAGGTACTGGTGGTGCGATGTGGAATGGCTGCCGGTTGGAAGGGCAGCAGCAGCAGCCACCACAGTAGCTGCCCAGACCTTGGTGATGCCTCACCAAAGTCTACCTTCAAGCTCTGTGTGAAGAGCAGGCTCCAGACGATGAGATCTGCAAACTCCAGGGTGAGAATCAGAGTCTCTTTGCATCTCCTCAGTGGAGAGTTTCACAGGCAGTGCTGCCCCGTCACCATCTTGCCCCCTCCCCTGATAAATATTCTTAACTGGAAACTTAGTTTACTATCTGAGACCTTTTCTTTCTCTTAAAAATATTCAATGCTATGAATTTCTCTCTAAGCATTCACTATATTAGCATCACATACATGTTGATATGTCATATTTTAAATTTAATTCCATCTGAAATATATATTTTTTATTTTTTAATATTTTATTATTTTTATTTTGAAGATGTGGGGTACAATTCAGGGTTAGGTATACAAATGCTCATTATGTAGGTACCCTTGTTCGTGAGGTGTGTCCTCCTTCCCCAGGCAGATTCCCATTACTGCCAAGCCCACTTCCCTGTACTCCTCCTGTTAGTTTCTCGGTATTGTCAGTCCTTTTCTTACAGTATTACAATAATTGTTCAAGGTCCACTTATAAGTGAGAACATGTGATACTCAATTTTTGTTTCAGTGAAAGAACACTCAGTATTATAGACTCTAGGTCTATCCAAGTTGCAGTGAAATTCATGATTTTGTTCTTTATGGCTGCATAATATTCCATCATGTATATGTACCACATTTTAAAATCTGATCCTCTTTTGACAGGCAGCACAGTTGGTTCTATGGTGCTACTGTGAACAATGCTGCAATAAACATACATGTGCAAAATCTTTTTTAATAGAATGATTTGAGTTATTCTGGGTGTATTCCCAGTAAGGGGATTGAGTGATCATGTGGAAGGTCAATTTTTAGATCTTTTAGGAATGACCACGCTGCTGAAATATTTTTAATTATACATTAGTTAAGAAGCTTACTATTGTCACAAAATCTATTAAAATCTCTTTGCTTTTCATTGTTTTTTAAGGGTGGGAAGATGTCTTCAAATTGGATATCTGTTTATTTATTTTCTATTTAATGACTTGTTTATCTTTTTATTTTTTTGTCACTTCTAGTCTGCTCTCTACTTCATCCAAAAATATTTTATTTCATTTAAATGCTGTAGCTATACATTACATTTTAGTGATATTTTATGTTTTTTCCTGCTGATAGTCTGCCATGTGTATACTTTCTGTTTGTTTGGTTTTTGTTTTGTTTTAGTCAATGTCTCATTCTGTCACCCAGGCTTCAGTGCAGTGGCACAATCATGGCCCACCACAGCCTCCAACTCGGCTTAGGTGATCCTACCCCCCTCAGTCTTCCGATTAACTGGAACCACAGGCACTCACCAACATGCCCAGTTAATTTTTTTGTGTGTTTTTGCTTGTAAAAAACAGGATCTCTCTGTTGCTCAGGATGGTTTGAACTCCTGAGCTCAGGCAATCCTCCCACCTTGACCTTCCAAAGTGCTGGGATTACAGGTGTGAGTCACCCAGTTGGCCCTGTGTATATGTTTTTGAGCATATTTATAATAGGTGTTTTAAGTTCCTTGACTGTTAATTATAACATCTGGTTCACCTAGGGATCAGTTTCTATTGTTTACTTTAAAAAATTTGTTTTCCATTATCTTGTTTCTTTATATTTGTAGTAATTTTTAATTGAATCTTAATATTATATATAATATGTTTTAGAAACTGTATTCTGTTATGTCCTCTGAAGTATAATTTTTTTTTTCTGAACTCAGCATGACTGGAACCAAGCTCCAAAGTCTTCACTGCATTGGGCAACCACTGAAATTCCAGTCAGTTCTTTGAGATTCCAATCCTCTCCTTTTCCCTGAGACTCTTTCAGCTTTCCTCCCCACATGAATAGTAATGTGCTTAGAGAACAGTTGAGTACTTTTATTGGCATATTGGGGTGCTCACTCTGTGTATGATTTCTTTCTTTTCCAAAATCCCTCCCTAAATTTCTGGGTTTCTTTTTGTTTTATACACCAAAATGCACTCACTTCTTAAACTAATAAACCTACAGATTTTTGCCAGCCAAACTCTGTAGATATTAAATACACAGACAAAAAAATGTGAAAACTTGGAACTCTTCTAATTTTCATTTGACTAATGTACAAATTTTTACTGGGTATTTTAATTGATTTATTATTAGTTTTAACAGAAGTATGTCTCATCTGTAAGCTACTCCATTCATACTTTGAAAAGGAAGCTCTTCCAAACATTTTTAGTTATCACAGGTTTGGATTGTGTTTTTATTTTGAACATATTATATTAAATAAATACTCCAAAAATAGGTGACATTGATTGTGTTCTAAAAATAACATCACATATCTGCTGGTTAAAGATAAGAAAAATAATTTTAGTTAGCGATGACAGCATTTAGAATAAGACAGAGAGAGTGTGCACATTACAAATCCCTTCTTTATCTATTTAAATATGACAGAAAACCATATTTCTGCAAAATCATCACTTTTACTCTTGCTGTCATTCTAAAAAAAATTAACACAGTCACCTTTATACAGAGATCAGGGTTGTTGGTTTTGTAAAGTGTTTTCCAAGACATGCATAAAGATGCACATTTAAAAAATTAGCTCTTGGAATTAATGCTATAACAATAAATTAAAACCAACATTTACATTTCTAAACTTGGTTATATGTGGAAAATTATCTTAAGAAATACTTTTAAATAATAGAAACCATAAACCTAGACACCTGTCATCTTTTGGGGGATAAATTTTGATTAAATCAGATAATTAATTTTTTAGCAAAGTTAGATAATTATAGTCATATAAGAAAAAAACTTAAAAAGTCCATAGCTAATTATTAAAGCAATTAAAATAGAACTCATATTGGTTCAAATTATACTGAAGCATTTCAGGAATGAAAGTCTAGGAATCTAGTTCCTCAACTCACAGGGCCACAGTCTTAATTCCTACTTTTATCTTCCAAGTCATATAGAATCTTGACAATCTGGTTTTGAACAATGTCTGTTTCATTGGTTCATTTTTTCCCAAGACATTTGTTAGCCTATAATTGCCAGACAAATAGTACTCAAAACATTTTAGAAAATATTAATGTAGCATAAGTAGCATGATAGGTTATCCAGATGGAAGAGAGAGTCTGAAAGCACAAATGAAGAGATGTAACCAGAAAGGGCTAGTTGGTCAAACTCAAGTGTGAAATTTTGTATGATAAAAATAATTGTAATACAAAATTACTCATTAATTGAGGTAAAAAGTAATTTAAAATCGTGTCCTTTCAGAAAAAAAGTATTTTGGTGGTGAGAAGTGAACTTAACAAAGATATACATGAGGAAAATTGATACTGAAAGCATCTGAAATACAAGTTGTTCCTAGGAAGAAGCTTGTAGCTATACAATCTAGTATTTAGATTTTAAAAACTCTATAAAAATGAGGAAGTAAAAGTGGGAAGATAAAAAATGCATTTATTTTTACTTTGTGCAAGTAGATTTTTTACTTGTGATTTTTTAGTCCAAGTGTCCAATTTTTATTTGTTTTATGATATTAAATTAGCTTAAAGTATTTCATTTTTCAAGTGTTTAATGTTTTAATATGGAGAATTAAAAGAAATCTGTTTAAATGTTTTTTATTCCTATTTTCTGTGTTTTTCCTTATAGTATGCTCATATAGATGAAAAATCTTTTTGTAGACTGAGATGATAGTTGGAACATTTTATTGAATTTCTTTGTTAAGAATGTCCTCTTCTGTCAAGACATTGCAATGCATCCTCTTAAATTAATTAATTTGGAGGAGGAAAAGGGAGAGAAGTTTTTTACTTTTTTAAAATGCTATTTTATTTATTTATTTTTTTTGAGTTGGAGTCTCACTCTGTCGCCCAGATTGGAGTGCAGTGGCACACTCCTGGTCACTGCAGCCTCGACCTGCTGGGCTCCAGTGATGTTATTTTGTCCAAGATTATCCTGACACCTCTCTCCAACACATACACATGCTTGCACTCCTCCCCTACTTTACTGAACAGTCTTCAAATATGCTTTTTCCTTCCTTAATATTTACCCTTCTCTCCCAGAAGTGTTGGTTTTCTAAGACAAACTCTTAGATTCCAGAACACGGTTTTAAGTTCTTTACTTCAAACTAGATATCAGATTTATTTGGACTCCTTATGGGGATTTCCACTTCCTCTTTCTGGGATAGATACCAGTTTATCTCAAACCCCTAGAGCACCATGAAAGGTTAGTGATTGGATCTAGAAATAACTCTACTAGAAATTGGCTATTAACTGGGCTCGTGGCTCAGCCTGTAATCCCGTGTCTTTGGGAGGCTGAGGTGAGTGGATTGCCTGAGCCGGCGAGTTTGAGACCCGCTTGGGCAGCGAGACCTCATCTCTACAAAAAATCAGCCGGGCGTGGTAGCGCGCACCTGTAATTCTGACTACTTGGAAGGCTGAGGCGGAAGGATTGCCGGAGCCCAGCAGGTCGAGGTTGCGGTGGCTGGGGGCGGTCACTGCACTCCAGTCTGGGAGACAGAGTGAGAATCCAACTCAAAAAAAGAAAAAAAAGAAAAGAAAAGAAAAAGAAATAGGCTATTGTCTTTCTAATTACAAATAATTTGATTTGAAGTTTTAGAATTTTCTGACTACTAGTCATTGTCGGGACCAGCCCTGACAAGGGTGGGTTAGGACTGCAACGGTGAATCAAGATGGTGAGAAGAGACCACTCAGAGGCAGTTCTTCTGGGAACAGTCTGATCAGGACTGAAACCAATTTTATTCAAACTTTTTCCAGCTTATATACCATTTTCTATAACCTCCAGCAGTATGACAGATACCTGCTGGGGGGCTTATAGGTCTCATGATGCACAACGTACTTCACAAAAGATTTTTGCTTAAGGTAACAATTAACAATCAAAATTCCATGATGCATATCATGCTTCACAAAGCTTACATCAAAATAACAGGTGTATGATTTTAACAATAGCTTAGCAAACTGTTTTTTATAATATTTAATAACTAATCTGTATATTATAAGCTATATTGAATTTTACTTAAGGTAAAAATTTCCCTATTTACTAACCTACTATGATTTAACAGAACAATCAAGATTTATATTAATTATCTTAACTTCTAGTAGTGAAAATATTTTTGCTGGGGCATATGAATCTAGTGACACAAAACATATCTGTTAAATCTGCATCACAAGATCCACATGCTCCAAACAGAATGATTAGTATCAAAATATACACTTTTAAAACAAAATCATAACTAGCACCTATGATTTTTAGCATCCAACTATATGATTTAATATATGATTTCTTATAAAACTTCAAATATATAATTTCAAATGATAAACTGATAAAGCAGATAAAGCACAGATTATGCCTAAGAGAAGAAGACAGAGGGGCACTACACTAGTCTCGGTGTCTCGCATGCTCTAAACTTTGATCTTAAAAGCCTGTCAGAGACACGATTGTCAGAGCCCTCCATAAAATGCTAAATAGTGAGAAGCAGAAAACGCTAACCACAGTGTTTGACAAACCCAATGTGTACCTCACCATTGAAGTCTGCTGGACACTGAAGTCGATACCTTAAAGTAGAAATCCAAAGTGTAAAAGTATATCCAATAATAAGTGAAAGTACTAAGGATTCACTCTCCAACAGGCCTGTGACTGGGTTTTATCACTACCATACACAGGCATATTAGAGGGCAAATTTCAAGCAGAAGGAAGTGAAGTAGCAAGCACAGGTTCACATAGTGTTATATATGGATAACTAAACTATGTATATATATTTCTAGATTTCCTTATAAAAATTTTGGTCTAAGTGAATAAATCAAATAATGGTTGTCACACCTTTGGACAAGAAAAGACAGTTGCCATGACGATGGCTAGGGTTGGAGGCAGGCTAAGAGTCTTGACACGTAGTGAAACTAGGAACGTTCTGCCTGGCTAGAGGCAGGAAAACAAAACCATTAAAACAATTTCTGCTTACAGAAACAAAGGTTGTATAGTTACTTCTGAAAAACAGGGACTTAAGAATGGCTCAGAGAGTCAGAGAAAAATGAAAACTTAAAGCACAGAATGTTTTTCTGCTGTAAGGCTTTACCTGAAATTTTAGTCTAACAGTGTAAAAGGTTTACTTTCAAATAATATAAGCTTTTATGTCACATATACAAACTGGTCACTATTCATATACCAACACTATAGGTGTCACTGATGCTTTTGTGTCAAAAGCAGATCTCCAACATGGGCCTTCATAGGCCTCAACTGTATAACTGTAGATGTTGACTCCCAACAAGTCATGCTAAAAGGCTTGGTTTTGTGTGACTTTATTTTTATTTTTTGGCATGCGAGCCATACAGATTTTAAAGTTATTTTAGGAGATTAGGATTTACACAACTGCTAATACTTTTGCATCAATTTTGTTTCAATAGATTTTGAGACTTAAGCAGAATTCTTTGTTTTCTACCTGTTCCTGAAATTATGAAGAGAATAGCTGTCTTTGCATTGATTCTTCTTTTTCTTGTCTAGTTGTCATGAAGGAACCTCAACAACTAAAGAGGTAGAATGCTATCAATATTTTGCATTTCTACAACCTGGCTAACATCAGTAAATTCATTTAATTTCTTATATTAGGAATTATAGCCCCATCAATCTATAATGCAATTAATTTGGTAGAGAGTAATGGTGTGTCAAAAAAGCATTTTATAACAGCCAATATAGAGAATTACAGTTATTCAAGAGAGTGTGAATTTTAGGTTGATTATAAATGCAGAAATGAAATTAAACATGGATAAACCAATAGCTTTCCTGACTATCTCATTTGAAAGGTCAAGTTTTCCTTAGATACCATAAAACACCCTTTACTGTGTTAGTATGATCACTTATGATATTTTAGTACATATAAAATTTACTAATTCATTGTCTGTCTCCTTACCACTAAATGTCACCTATTAGGATGATTTTGTTTTCTCTTTTATATCCTCAGACCCTAGATCTATGCTTGATATAAAGACGTTTAATAAGTATCTGTTAAGTTAATTAATGAAAAATTTGTTTTTAAATCTTAATGTAAATATATTTTTAAATTTGGATAAATAAATGAGAGAAATAAAGAGATAAAGTAATATGTGTTTAGTACAATCTTTTAGAACATTTTCAGTTCTAAATTGTATCTGCATAATACTTCCAATATGCAAGCTTTTTCCGTACATTTCTCCCAGGAGTTTAAAAGTTCCAGGTCTTACATTTAGGTCTTTAATACAATTTGGGTTTATTTTATGCACAATGTATGGTAAGGGTTCAATTGCTTCTTCTGCATGTGGGTGTCCAACTTTTTTACCACCATTTTACCAAGATACTACCCTTTTGTGCATTCTTGGCAACCTTGTTTAAAATCACTTGACCATATAGATTTATTTTGGGGTCATCTATGCTGTTCCATTGATGTACATGTCTGTTTTTATGTCATTATCAGTTTTAATTACTGTAGTTTTGTAAAATATTTTGAATTCAGGTATTGTGATGTCTTCAACTTTGATCTTTCTCAAACTCGCTTTGGTTATTCAGGATATTTTGTGGTTCTATATGAGTTTTAAGATTTTTCTGTTTTTGAAAAAAAATCATTTTGATAGGGATTTTTTTGAATCTATGATGTATTTGGGTAGTTGAACATTTTTAATAAATGTTAAAACAAGTGGAACTACATGAAACTGAAAAACTTTTTATCAGTAACCACAGAGTAAAATATAACCTAAAGAATGAAAGAAAATATTTGCAAATCATATTATTCACCTCAAAATCTATAAATTTAAGAGGATGTATTGCAATATATTGAGAGAAGACACTTGACATACGAATCCATGATAATTTTAAAATTGTCATCCCAATCCACAAAAAGCATTTTCATCTATATGAAGATATCATAGAAAAAACACAAAAAATGAGAATAAAAACATTTAGACTGATAAAAAAATCCCTTATAAAAACAAGCGAAACACAAGAAAAATGGAATACAATAATTCAATACGCTTTAAATACTTTAAAAAATATAGACACAGACTTAAAAGTCACAAGTTAGAAAACAAATGAAACACTTATTTTATTTTCCCATTTACCCCCACCTATTGCTAATTGAGGTTTTTTTTTCACTTAAATAACAGATTTTATAGCTACAAACTTTTCCCTAAGAACATCCTATATTTTAGTTGTTTTCAGTATCAAATCTGTTAAGGTATTAATATCTAAAAAATAATAAAAAATTTCTAAAACTTAACAGCAAAAATATACATTGAAAAAACAATTTTAAAATGGTGAAAGACTTGAATTGACATTTCTCCAATAGTTACACATCACAAATGGGTATTGCTTAACAAGCAAAAATACTCGACATCACTGATTATTAGGGAAATATTAACATCACAATAGGATGTCGCCTAATAACTTGTTGGGATGAATTTTTTTTTAAAGATAAGTGTTGGTAGAATGTGAAGAAGTTGGAAACTTTGTGCACTATTTCTGGGAATGGTGTAGTCACTATGAATAATATTATTGAGGTTTTGCAAAAAATTAAAAATGGAGCTACCATATCACCAGCAATCTCACTTCTGTTGCTACAATATACACAAAATAGTTGAAACCAATATTTTGAAAATATATGTGCACTCCCACATTCATTGTAGCATTTTTCAGAATAGTCAATATGTGGAAACAATCTAAATTTCTATTGATGGAAGAATGGTTAAAGAAAATGTGGTATATAAAATTAGTTCTTTAAAACAAAGGAAACCTGCAATTTATGACAACATGAATGATCTTGAGGACATTAGGCTAAATGAAATAAGTCAGTCACTGAAGGACAAATATCTCATAATTTCACTTATATAAGATATCTAAAATGGTCAAATTTGTAAGAACAGATACTAGAATGGTGGTTAACAGAGGTTTGGAAAAGGAGAAAATGTGGAGTTGTTCAACTGGTATAAAGTTTCAGTTATGAAAGCTGAATAAGTTCTAGGATACAGAGCAGAGATTTCCAAATCTGTCCCTAAGACACTGAGGATTGTGGGAGACAGGGTAAACAACCCTGGAAATGCTCACATTCTAATCTCTGGAACCTATAAATATGTTACCTTATTTGGCCAGTACTAGGTGACATGCTTAACTGACTAAACCTATTTCATATGCCAGGTTCAGAGGGAGGGAAGATTTTCCATCTTCAATCATCTTCCATGGCAAGAGGCAAAAAATACCTAACAATAGTGAGTCAAATATTGCTTTGCATTGCTCCAGTCAATGAGAAATATAAAATGTGAACTTTTCCTTATATTTGATGTTACTATGTGGATGCTTTTTAAATAAACTACTCAATAGCAATATGAATAAAATGACTGAAATGTATCTTTATTGGATTTCTCCCCCTGGACATAAAACATTGGGTTAAAGTAAATTTCAAAAAAATATACGGAGTTTGAATTTCCTCAGAACACTGCCATTACTTGAAGATGAAATACATTTTTCTCTCCTTATGTCTCGAGAAATTACTTGACTTTTCTTTTTAAAAATAAAATCTGTTCGACACTCAAACACAATTTGAAGAAATAAAAATTAGAACAAAAACCACAGCATAGCTATTTGTTTTGAACAGAATGTCAATGTAATATTAGTAATCCATCTGCTTAATTTAAAGAAGAAAAGTCTTTTGTGCAGAATTCTTCATTATGGTGTTTTGAGTCTTCTTAGAAATATAATAGCAGGCTTTATACATGATTCATTTTCTTGTAAATAATTATAATGGTCCATTAATTTTTAAAGCACTTATCTGTGTCAATTGAAAACAATATCTTCTATCATGTTTTTGGGATAAAGTAATTCAAATCTTTTACCAGCCTTGAAGATAGTATTGCCATTATACATCTCTGGGTTCCACTGTTGACCCGAAAGAACACTAACTCCCGTTTATAAGAATGAAAATATATTTATTTACTTGCTGGCTGAAGGGGATAAATATGGATAATTACAAATTTTCTTCTGTTAGTAGAGGGGAAATTAACTTTTGTGTGTTTTTTAAAGTTGCGAATTAACATGTTCACAGGAAAATAATCTGTATGAATCAGCTGTGTCAAAACATCAATAAGGAATTAATAAAGCTTACATTAAAATAAAAATATTATGGTGGGATTGCGAGAACTGGATAATACTAAACTATTAATTCTAAGCATGTATCAAAAACTGACTTCAACTTTAGTATAATTTCACTCATTTATAATCTCAACTACCTAAAATAACATATTCTACCTGTTTTAGCTAAAGGTCACAAAACAAAATAATAAATTGTGTTCTGAACAATTAGTTTTATTTGGATTTTAAGATTTTGCTTATTTGTTTTAGACTTTGGTTCTTATTTGTTTTAATCACAATAACACTGTGGTTCCAACCTATAAACGATTCATCTTCTGATTATTTCTGGGAATTAGGAGTAAGAATAGCAGAGGCTCGCCTCTATTTCATGGATAAGTATCACAACACTCTGTTCTCTATAAAAAATAAATTGATATTGACAAAGATTGTGTAAATAATTCTTCCTCTCCCACTTCCAATATTCCTTCGAATACTAGATCTAGTCAAGGGCATTTGTTTCAAATTTATGTTGATCTTTTTTTCAATTTGGGTACAATTTTGACTAAGCTAACTCAGGCTACAAAGTGCATTTTCATTAGTCAACAACCATGACAGTTTCTTTCTTTATCTGAGCAAGCTCGCAAAACTGATACTTTTTATAATAGTTTTTATTTAATTTTCTAGAACATTACAGCAGCCCTAAAGCCGTGGAGGCAGTAACAAATAGCTTTTATTTATACCATCGTTAACCGCGCTCGGTGGCTCAGCCTGTAATCCCGTGCCTTTGGAGGCTGAGGTGAGTGGATTGCCTGAGCCTGTGGGTTCGAGACCTGCCTGGGCAGCGAGACCTCATCTCTACAATAAATAAAAAAATCAGCCAGGCGTGGTAGCGCTTGCCTGTAATTCCGGCTACTCGGAAGGCTGAGGCGGAAGGATCGCCGGAGCCGCCGGGAGCAGTCGCTGCACTCCAGTCTGGGCAACCGAGTGAGACTCCGACTCAAAAAATAAATAAATAAATAAATAAATAAATAAATAAATAAATAAATAAATAAATAAATAAATAAATAAATAAAAAATTTATACCATCATTGAAATCACATCTCATCTGGATTTAAATGTCCTAATTTAAACAGGTGTTTATCCCTCCACTGTTGCCAAGAAGAATTTTAAAAATAGAACATGAATTTGGTTCCTGTCCAACACTTATGAGTGACAGAAACTCTCTCAAAATCACTCTCCAATATTACCTAAGGAAGTTTTTACTTAAGGCTACACATTAATTACCTTCTATTTTGCACCTGCAATCTTGATCAGATGGCAGCATTCTTGCAATAGATATCCTATCTGCTACTTAGTCCTCCATTATTTCTCTAACTGTAATGTTATATAGTCCTGTTACATGTTTAAAGAAGAGTAAATATTGCACAGTTGTGAGATTCTTATCTCATATTCTATGATTCTGCCTTTACCTCCACAATATTCCTCAGGACTCCAGAAAATGCATATGCCACATTGAGGTTTTCATTTTTTTGTAGACTGATGTATAATATTTGAATGCATCTAATACATCAGTAAAAAGATAAAAAGAAAACTTCAACTATCAAGGTAATGTATACATTAACTCACTGTTAAGAAGTTTGCAAATTTGTCTGAGGTAATCTTATCTTTTTAAAGAATATTTTTTTTTTTGCCAGAGTTAAATTTTAGTTTCAAACAATCACAATTGTCCTAAAACTTTTTGCTATAATTTTTGCTTTAAAATACTTTTATATCCTGAATTCAGTTACTGTATTTTCTCAAGTTTATTTTATAGCTCAAATTTCATATTAAATATTCAAGATTTTTAACATATAGGGTATATAGGGGAGAGGAATGTATAATTTTATAATTATTCAAATTGTACAACCAATTTTTATGAAATAAACTATTCTTTCCCAAATATTTCAAACAGCATTTTAGTAAAAATGACCATATTCATATTTTATGAATTTATGTTTCATTTTAAAACCTAACAATATAAAACTTTTGGGAAATATAATAAAAGAAATATTTAAACTTTTTTTAAAAAACAGCAAAGCAGTTTAGGTGGATTATCAGGGGAATATACAATGATGTGACACTGATCAATGAATTTTTTTCATGATACTCAACATCAGGTTATAGTAAGGCATAAACAACAGTCAGAAAATGTCTTGACTTGTAAGAAATGTTTTAAGCATTTTTGATACAGTTTATTATAATTAGAAGTAATATAAATATCCCTAGCTATTGTACTAAAACTTCTCAAAAAATTTGTAGCTTCCATTTGAATGCTTTTCCACCAACTATCACCCACAAATGCATTGGCTTCCTAGCTTAGATCTTTGGTCCCTTCATTCTCTTCCTCCCTTAATTAAAGGTTCAAATATAAGTTTTAAAAATATGGGGTTTTTTTTACATTGTAAATACTCATTTGTAGTGGCCTAAGTTTGAATAATCCAAATATTGATATTGCCAAACCAAGAGTTTTAGCATTTGTTATCTAGTAGCACAGATCATCATCAGTGTGCTGTGGCTTAGAAAAATAAATAGAAGTTAATACAAGAAATTTAGAATTTAGTATTATTGAGACATATTTAATTTGTGCAAAACAAGAAAATTATCTGGGTGCAAATACTCTTTTGTCACTATGTAGGGTTAAGTTATTAGCTACAACTGTTGTACTTAGTTATTATAAGTATTAAGTGTAAGAAATACCATGTGAAAAATATAATAATATATGAGACAATAAATATAACTTTGACCACCATTTATTCAGCATTTGATGGAAGACATCATAAACCTTTAACTAATGATAATCTTAGACAGATGATGGAGGATAGATAGATAATAGAGTGATGGATATAATAGATGACAGATAAGTTGATAGTCACATAGCTACATACATAGACTGAATAGTTTCCTTAGAAAAAATATCACAACCTTCACTGTTCTACACAACCCACTTGCACTATTTTAATTTCAATTTCTTCCTGAAGTTGGCCATTTTGGGAGAAGTGTATTATGTATGTTCTATGTCTACTCTGATTATTTTTTAATTTAAGAGTGTTATTAGTGCTATGAGGTATTAGTGTTATTAGAGTGTACTAAGAGTTATTAGTGCTATAAGGAGTGTAATCTAGTCCTCATAGCACTAATATTTTTCTCATTTGTCTCCTCCTGCCTGAGAAGTATCAATCATCAGTACTTTTGAAAGAGGTGGAGAATATCCCTGAAACTTTCTCCCTCATTGAGTCATAATCAGGGAGTCTAGTCTGATGACCTCTGTTCCTTGTGACCGTTCTCCATGCTTCTGTGAAATGAACGTAAACAGAACAGAGAGTTGAGAGAATCTATTCACTGACTTGAATCCACCTTTTGAAATTAAATTTCTCGAGTTTCTATGAGTTAACCTTCCACATAACCAAAATATGTAGAAAAGATACTGTATTATTCATGGAGTTATACTCCAAGATGCTTCAAAACAGAGGCTAAGTGTATCAGATGGGATTATGAAATTCTTGTTTCAGTCTGTCTGCAAATAAACAGAACCAACATGAAACTTGTGATCATTTGACTGTGTGATAATTTCCTGATATTTATGAATCAAAAAAATTAACTGCCTTCCCTTACTCCATTTCTCTCCCCCTTTTGGATGAGAGGTCTCAATCATCAGTACTTTGAAAGTGACGGAGAAGATCCCTGAAGCTTTCTCCGTTGTTGAGTCACAATCAACCAGTACAGTCTCATAATCTCTTTTTCTTGTCACCAACCTCATATGTTTCTGTGAAACAAAGGTAAATAGAATGGGGGTTGAGAGAATCTACTCACTAACTTGGGCCCTTCTTTTGAAATTAAGTTTTTATAGTTAGTATGAGCTAACCCTAACATAACACACAATCAAAGTACATGGAAAAAAATAATATTATTCATGTAGACATGGTCATAGTTTCTTAAAAGCAGACATTAACTATAAAGCATGTGATTATAAAATTCTTACTCTGAGCCGGGCTCGGTGGCTCAGCCTGTCATCCCGCGCTTTGGGAGACTGAGGAGATTGGATTGCCTGAGCCCGCGGGTTTGAGACCCACTTGGGCAACTTGACGAGACCTCATCTCTACAATAAATCAAAAAAATTAGCTGGGTGTGGTAGCGCATGCCTGTAGTTCCAACTACTTGGAAGGCTGAGGCTCGAGGATCGCTGGAGCCCAGCAGGTGGAGGCTGCGGTGGCCGGGAGCAGCCACTGCACTCCAGTCTGGGCGACAGAGTGAGACTTCAACTCAAAATAAATAAATAAATAAATAAAATTCTTACTCTGATCTATCTGCAAATTGGTCTTACATAAAATTTCCATAGGAAATTTGGTTGTGTGGCAATTTCCTAACATTTATGCATTAAATATGTTAATTGCCTTCTCTTCATATACCTGTCAAAAAATAATTTTACCGTTTGTATAGCAGCT
>JAPVLO010004508.1:0-15020 GCA_027257055.1 Cephalopachus bancanus | reverse complement strand
TAGCTACAGTGTTTCTGCGTATATTCACTCAATCATACAAGAAATATATTTGAGCATCTGCCACCCCCTGCCACATTATCACTCAACAATATTTACTTGTATCTTACTACACATATGTACTTTAAAAATTTCGGCAAATTCATGAACTTGATCATCCTGTCTCAGCCTCCAGAGTAGCTAGCACTACAGGAACGTGCCACTACACCTAAGGTTCATGAACTTTCAATGCCTAAAATGGAACTTCTTTTAAAAACTACCACTTCTCCCTGGGTGTGGTGGCTCATGCCTGTAATCTTAGCATTTTTGGAGGGTGGGGGTGAAAGGATTGCCTGAGTCCATGGGTTTGAGACCAGCCTGGGCAACTTAGCGAGACCTCATCTCTACAATAAATCAAAAGACTAGCCGGTGTGGTGACACACATCTGTGGTTCCAGCTACTGAGAAGGCTGAGGCAAAAGGATCACCTAAACCCCAGAAAATAGAGGCTATGGTAGCTGTGAGCATGCCACTGCACTCTAGCCTGGGCAATAAGGTGAGACTCTGACTCAAAATAAAAACAAAAAAACCTACCATTTTTCAAATAATTGCAAAGAAATTTCCTAAAACATTACATTAAAATTAGTTTTCAGAAATATAGTATTTGTATAATTTGGTTTCCTGTCTACATTGTAGAGTGCTTTTTAACAGGTGTGAAAAAAGTTAACCCTGGGAGTACTGAGTTGGAATAAATGTATTCTGCATGTGAGAAGGACATGAATTTGAGGGAGGGGGCTCAGATGTTAGAATGTAATAGACTATGAAGGAAACCAAGAGCACAAGCTGACACGGTCCTTGTGTTCTTTGGCTTTATGTTCAAGGAACTAAGCCTGCATTCCTTTGTTTCCCCTGACCTTTTAGTTGCATTTCTATGGATGGCCAAGTCTGGCCTGGAACCTGCTCATCCTAAGTGATTGTCTTGCTTAGCATAGATGTTAAGATATGCATAGTTTAGTCATTGATACTTTACCCTGCTTGTGTGATTTAACTCAGACATTAACATATTCTGCTTGTATGGTTTTTAGCCTTCCTTTTTGAGATTTTTGTCTATATAAGAGGCATGCAGTAAAATAAATTTGTTCTCTCTCGCTCTCAGCTACCTGGGAGAGGACCCTCCCAATTCCACTGTTTCTCTGTCTCTTTCTTTTCTCATTCCCTCCCCCCAACTCAGGCCCCGATCAGAGAAGGTGGAAACCCCCCCAGACCGAATGTTTGTGTCCCCCAAATTCATGTGCTGTAACCTAATCCTCAATGTGACAGCATTTGGGGGTGGGAACTTTGGGGATTAATGCCCTTATAAAAGAGACTCTGGAGACTTTCTTCCCCTCTCTGTCATGAGGACACAACTAGAAGATGGCTAGCTATAAACCAGGAAGCAAGCCCTCACAAGACACTGAATTTACTAAACTTTGAATTTTGGACTTCCCAGCCTCCAGAACTATGAGAAATACATTTCTGTTATTTACAAGCCATCACTAAACATCAGTGAAAGGACTAAGATGGAGTTGCTTAGTTCTGTCATGGTTTTCTAACTGTTCACTTTAATTTACCCTCTAATCACTAGCCAACGTCAGAACCAGTTTCTCAGAGGTAGCTATTGATAATTGTTTTACAACCCTCTCCACAGCTTGTTTTGTACTAATAAACTTTTCTATTCCAAGTATTTGCATAAGAAACAGGTTAACCTAATCAGTCCTTTGTGACCTTAATGACAGACCCCATTATCATGGCAGCAGTCATGTGACTAACCCACCCATCTGCTTATCATCCATCACCTGACATCAGTACCTGTGCTTACCTGCCCCTTTGCAATGATGTGGAATGGACCATCACCCAATTACCTTTCAACCTGCCCCATTAAAGGAAAGGCTTAAAAGTGACCAACTTAAAAGCAGTCATTTGACATTGCTTTGTTAAGCACTAGCCAGGCTGGGGTGTTCATTGAGCTATGACCGGGACATGTTTCCTAGTTTTGGGCCCCCCTCCCCTACCTTGGGGAGGGGAATCTCCTCTCTTTCCAATTTACTTTCTATATGAACTATATTTTCCAATCTAATTCTGAGCAATTCTTTGCATTTTTGCATGGCACCTGATTGCAGACCATTCCGTCAAGTCTGACCTAACATTTTTGGGGGCATCACTGGGATTTTGACCTAAGAACCAGCAATAACATGTTTTATCTCTTAAATGGTGTATGTTTCTTTTTCCTTTTTTTTTTTTTTAGTTGGAGTCTCACTCTGTCACCCAGGCTGGGGTGCAGTGGCACACTCGTGGCCACCCCAGCATTGACTTGCTGGGGTCCAGCAATCCTTCCACCTCACTCTTTCAAGTAGCCAGAACTACAGAAGCATGCTACCACGCTAAGCTAATTTTTGATTTATTGTAGAGACGAAGTCTCACCAAGTTGCCCAGGCTGATTTTGAAACTGCAGGCTCAGGCAATCCTCTCACCTCCACCTTGCAAAGTGCTGGGATTACAGGCTGCGGGGTTCCAGCCTCCGCTGACCAGCCCCGAGTTGAGGGGAGGAATGAGAAAAGAAAGAGACAGAGAAACAGTAGGATTGGGAGGACTCCCTCTCAGGTAGCAAGGAGCAAGAGAGAGCAAATTTATTTTACCACATGTCTCTTATATAGGACAAAAATCTCACAAAGGAAGGCTGAAACCATACAAGCAGGATATATTAATGTCTGAGTTAAATCACACAAGCAGGGTAAGTATCAATGACTAAACTATGCATATCTTAACATCTATGCTAAGCAAGACAATCACTTAGGATGAGCAGGTTCCAGGCCAGACTTGGCCATCCATAGAAATGCAACTAAAAGGTCAGGGAAGACAAAGGAAATGTAGGTTTAGTTCCTTGAACCTAAGCCAAAGAACATAAGGGCTTTGCCAGTTTATATTCCAGCTTCCTTCAACAGACGTGAGCCACAGTGCCTGGCTCTAATTTTTGTCATTTTATTGATGCATACACATTGAGTTAGGTTTACATGAAACAAATTTTTCCAATATTTGGCTCCTGTAACTTTTTCTGTTGTTTGAAAAATTTTGCCTATGTGGATCTAGAGATTTAACATTTAATAGAAAAATATTTTATCACTAAAGGGGAATCACTATATATAAGGAAAAGAACAATATTTGTAAGATGAGATTCCTCATTTAAAGCATTGATGTGACATCAATACAACAGAATATTTCTCTGCAGTAAAAAAGAAACAATTGACATCTATTGGCATTGATTTATTACCATCTTAGATGGAGTTCAAGGACATTACACTGGGTAAAAAAAGCTGATCCCAAAGTTTACATACTGTATGATTCCATTTATATGATATTCTTGTAATTACCTAAGTTTAGTTGTGAAGAACAGATTAGTTATTGCCAGAGAAGAAAAGGAGGGTGAATTGGTGCTATGATATAAGTGTGGTACTATAAACAGATAACACTATAAAAAGATAGCACAGGGGGCACACACACACACACACACACACACACACACACACACACCACAAACCAGTGCATGCGGAAACTGATGAAATTTGAATAAGGCCTATAGTCTGGTTAGTATTTTATTGATGTCAATTTCCTAGTTTTTTAATGTACTAGTCATGTAAGGTGTTACACGGGGGGAAACTGTGTAAAGGGTACACGGAGAGTCTATTTTTGCAATTTCCTTTAAGTCTATACTTATTTCAAATTAAAGAATTAAGGAAGAAATCAAACAGAATACAAACTCATTAAATATTTTCACACCTTTGGGAAAAAAAGCATCTACTAACTGTGTATGACTTTATTGGTTGCTTCCTTTAACTCTCAACACTCTGAAATAGATGATATAAACTCTATTTTATATTTAATGCAATTGAAGCTGGGTTAAGTAATTTGTCCAGGGTACAACTACTATTAGAGTCAAGATTTGAATATGGGACAACCTAAACTGCTCAAAGGTTGTTTTGGTTGAAGCCTGATTGGCAGACTTAAATGATACTGTTCTTCCCAGTAAGCTACTCTTCTCTTTAACAAAAACTGGGGGGGCTTTAGGTTGCCATTTTCTATTGTTTAAAAAAGTTAATCGGACTCTCAAATTCCTGTCGGGGAAAGTAGAGGAATGAGCTTTGGAAGGAAGTGTAAAAGTAAGGGCAAACTGTGCCTAGAATTAAACAAACATCAAGGCAACATCAAACATATTTTTTGAAAGTTGTGCGCAGTGGATCCTGCCTTTAATTCCAGCACTTTTGGAGGTATAGGAGAGAGGACTGCCTGAGCTCAGGGGTTAGAGACCAGCTGGGCAACTTGGGAGACTCTTCTCTACAATAAATCAAAAAATGGCAGGTCACGATGGCAGGCACCTGTAGTCCCAGCTACTCAGGAAGGTGAGATGAAAGGATCACCCGAGCCCAGCAGGTCGAGGCTGTGGTGGCCATAATCATACCACTGCACTCCAGCCTGAGTGACAGCGATATTCTGACTAAAAAAAAAATTTTTTTTAACAGGAGAAAAAAGTATGTTAATTTGCTACTATAACATGTTTAGTATGACGTCTGAAAACAACTACACAATCTGGACTCAACAAAATTCTTGAAAAATCTGTCTCTTGGGCATCACTGAAATAGTAAATCTGATTTCTCTACATTACCAGCTCTAAAATTTTGCCAAGAAACTTTTAGAAGAAAGCAGACGCTTAAAATGCATAAAGAATAATGCCAGCTGAGTGGTGGTTTACAAGATCTTTTATAACAGCACAAAATAGAGGGATGTGACCAGTCTTAGAATTTATCCAACCACGCAACCTAACTAGAGTAGGTTTCCAAGTTGCCCTATTGCATTTTACACATGGAAAAATGAGCTGCAGAGAAACCTATGACCCCTTGGGCAATTTCATAAGTCCCATAAATATGCAGGTATTGTTGGGCATGAGCTTCTCCTGCTGGCAAGGCCTTTTTCTTTTGATTTGGAGTCTCACTCTGACCCAGCCTGGAGTGCAGTGCACGCTCACGGCCACCGCAGCCTCGACCTGCAGGACTCAGGCGGTCCTCTCCCGCCTCAGTCTTCCAAGTTGCTGAAACTACAAGCGTACGCCACCACGCCTAATTTTGTGATTTATTATAGAGACGAGTCTCGCCAAGTTGCCCACTGCTCGAACCCCTGGACTCAGACAATCCTCTTGCCTAGGCTTCCCAAGGTGCTGGATTACAGGCTTGAGCCACCGCGCCCAGGTCAGCCCTTGTTTTACCCTTCGGAAGGCGAAAAGCGACCTTGCCTCCTGATTTTAAAACTTCGTAAACTTCAATCTTTCTCCTTTCCGTTTCTGACCGGCTCACGAACGCTGGAATACAGCAAAATCCCACCCTGGAGTATGAGCATCAGCCTCCAGCAGGCCAACGAAGAAACCCTACTACAACCAGTGCAACTTCAGACGGCACCCGGTATTATTTTACTCCACCGCCAGCGCGCGCCTGACGCAATCCGCGGACACGTGGCCGCTCCGGCCCAATGAGAGAGGCCCACGCTTTCCAGACCGCCGCATGCGCTCACAGAGCCCGAGCGCGCGCGGCGCCCCGCCCCGGCTATGTGGTGCTCCGGCCTTCATCCTCCCCCGAAGGTTTCGGCTGCCGGGCTTGCGGGTTCCTCCAAAGCGTTGTTTCCGAGCTCGGCTACCTGAGTGTGTCCTGATTGGCTTCCTCTGGATGCAGGGAAGGGACTCATTTGAGACCGGGACCACTTCCTGAAGCGCGAGGCAGGAAGTTGTCTGGTACTTCTGGAGTCCCGTGGAGAAAGTGCTCTCCGCCGCATTTGTAGCGGCGAGGGCTGGAGGTGGGGCGGGGGACGGGCCGTTCGGTTCTGCCGCAGCCAGGAGCCGGTTCCCATCCGCGGCACCACGGCCCCCTCTTCCAGCCCCGAGCCCGGCGGGGCTCTTTCAGGCTCCTTGACGCCGCTGCAGGGGCCACCTACCCGGGCATCGCCTGAGCCTCCAGCCAGGACACCTGTTCCTGGCTTCAGGTGCCCTTGTCGCCCCGCGCCCTGCCCTCCTCCCTGAACCACCGCAACTCCGGTCCAGAGCGACAGGCTTGGACCTGCGACTAGACGGCAACAAAACGCTCAGCCCCGGCGCTCCACAGACGGGGCTCTGCATCGTCTCTGACATGTCCCCCACCATCTCCCACAAGGACAGCAGTCGGCAGCGGCGGCCAGGGACGTTCAGCCACGCTCTGGATATGAAGAGCGGGCCTCTGCCGCCGGGCGGCTGGGATGACAGTCACCCGGACTCGGTGGGCGGGGAAGGGGACAGAGAAGCTCTTCTGAGGGATCTCGACACTGGTGACTTCCCGAAAGCCCCGCGGAGCTGCCGGGCCGAACTAAGCAGCATCTTGCTCCTGCTCTTTCTTTACGTGCTTCAGGGCATCCCTTTGGGCTTGGCGGGAAGCATCCCACTCATTTTGCAGAGCAAAAATGTTAGCTATACAGACCAGGCTTTCTTCAGTTTCGTCTTTTGGCCCTTCAGTCTCAAATTGCTCTGGGCGCCGTTGGTTGATGCTGTCTACTTTAAGAACTTCGGTCGTCGCAAATCTTGGCTTGTCCCTACACAGTACATACTAGGATTCTTCATGATATATTTATCCACTCAAGTTGACCATTTGCTCGGGAATAACGATGGCAAAACGCCCGACGTGGTTGCGCTCACTGTGACATTTTTTTTGTTCGAATTCTTGGCCGCCACTCAGGACATCGCTGTGGATGGCTGGGCGTTGACCATGTTATCCCGGGAGAACGTGGGTTATGCTTCTACTTGCAATTCGGTGGGCCAAACAGCGGGCTACTTTTTGGGCAATGTTTTGTTTTTGGCCCTTGAGTCTGCCGACTTTTGTAACAAATATTTGCGGTTCCAGCCTCAACCCAGGGGAATCGTTACTCTTTCAGGTAGTGTATTTAAAATACTAAGCTGTTAGATTTATTTTACCTTTATGAATCCTTTTGACAGAGTGTGACGTTGGAGGGAAGCTCATTATTTAATTTACTGGAAATCATTTTATGGGCGATGACTTGAGGTAAGTTTTCTGTTTCTTCAAAATGGACATCTTTGAAGTATCATTAAAGCCAAAATGAATGACGGTAGAGCAGTCATAATTGATCAGTACTCTGCAATGGACAGGGAGAGGCAGCCCATCAAATAACAAAACTCTGAGTGTAGGGATCCATCTGCATTGGCTTAATACACAGATGCACACTTTTTTAAAAAGTCTGTCACATTTTTCCTTTTGTCTTTTGTTGGATTGAGATTTCTAGCTCCATACTTTCTGACCTTTTCTGAACCTGCTCTTACACGAAGAGTCCTCATCTAGCCTTCTGGTGAATGGAACAGAGTTAATTCATTCAAACATTATTGGATCCGCCAAGGGGCTGGACTCTAAGGGGTCTCCTCCGAATAAGGCATAGTTCCGCCCACAAGTACTAGGGGAGATGAACATTCTAGGGGGACTCAGACTTGCTGACCATAAGCTGCTTTTGGGACTAAGGCTTCACGATGCAGGTAACATTTGTCTTTGTTCTTGAATGGTAAGATTCCATGAGGTGGAGAAATGGCACTCCAGAATGCACAAGTGAAAATGCACTGAGGCTGGTTTGTTCCAGGACGTTGCCAACGATGTTCATAGTGCCTGAACCCCTAGTTGTGAAACTGGCTTTGGGAATTGGTGCTGAAGGAAAGGTTGTGACCAAATTAGTAAGCTTTTCTTTAATTGTGATGGGAAGGAGTCTATTCTGTAAGAAACTGGGTGTACATTCTACAAAATGTTCTCTTTTCTCTGCTTGAGTAAAATACCTGTAAGGTTTTCTGAGGGCTTTTTTTTTTTTTTTGAGTCGGAGTCTCACTCTGGCACCTAGGTTGGAGTGCAGTGGCATGCTCACTGCCATCGCAGCCTTGACCTGCTGGGCTCAGGCCATCCTTCTGCCTTAGCCTTCCAAGTAGCTGGAACTACAGGTGCACACCACCACGCCTAGCTACTTTTTTGATTTATTGTAAAGACAGTATTTCACCAAGTTGCCCAGGCTGGTCTCGAACCTGTGGGCTCTGGAGTCCTCTCACCTCAGCCTCCCAAAGTTCTGGGATTACAGGCATGAGCCTCTGTGCCTGGCTTCTGAGGGCTTTAAAAAATTTTTTTTTTAACTTTCCTTACAACTAGGAAACAAGGTGACCAATATCGTTAATAACATCAGAAATACAGACTTATTTATTCTATTAGTGATGATAAATTCAGGAGATTGTTTGAAATTTAAACAACCAAACTTCCCTCAGCTTCTGTGCTAGATTGGAAATTCCCAACAGGGTGTTATTTGGATACTTGAGTGTTGATAGGTATCACAACTGTACTACCCATCTCCTGGAATCTTATACGATCTTACACACACCTAATCCTTCTACTAAACTGCTAGTAGGCTACTATTACTGATGAAATAATAATAATGGTAGTACTTTTTCCCCTGGTTGGTTGAGATATTGCTTTACACCTAGGCAGATTTGTCTCTGAATGTCTGTGGTTTCAGTCCTGCTTTATGAATAATTCTTTACCTGGAAATACTTTGTGATACTTTTTATGTATCTGTTTTTCATTTTGTCCTGGGACTGCAGTTCATATCACCAAGGAGGGTTAATGAAATGATGTGTTACTTAAGAAAGTTTCAGAAAAATCAAGATTTAAAGAGGCTATGGAAACCAAATTGCTAATTAGGAAAATTAGCACTACCTCTTAAGTATAATGTGAGAGTGATTGATACAACATCATTCCAGAGAATGCCATCATGAGTTCAAGAGTTTTTATAATTATATCTGTATTTCCTTATTTGCAGTTGTTCCTTAATAAATCAAGGTTTGGCAGCGGATTTTTATTTAGGCTGACTTGTTATTTTGAATTGCTGTTTGTACTGTGGAACTTGAACTTTGTTCTCCAGGAGATTCAAAAGATAGTTTTTTGTTTTGTTTTGTTTTGTTTTGTTTTATAAAAAATAGTTTTTAATTTAACTTTTTTATATCTGTAGTGGACTGGTGTTTTTGGTCCAGACATTTTAGTTGTGAGTTAAAGAGTTCTACTTTTTCCTTTTCCTTTTTATGACTGTACATACCATATTTATAGTCTTGTACTTTCTGGAAACTAATTATAGGATAACTAAAAAACCCAGTAGTTCTGAGGAATTTAAAGAGCATGGAAAGAATCATGTAAAGGTGTGGGTTAAGTATCTGGGCATTGCCTCTTTCTCCCATATCTGGCTCCTTTCTTCCCCTTCCCCTGGCCAAGGCTGGTCTCCTCCGGATATGCATGTTCCCTGTTAACAAGTCTTGGGGTTAGGTAACCAGGTAGCCTGAAGACAATGTAGTCATCACCCTTTTTTTTTTTTGAGTTGGAGTCTCACTCCGTCACCCAGACTGTAGTGCAGTGGCCGTTCCCAGCCACCGCAGCCTCGACCTGCTGGGCTCCAGCGATCCTTCCGCCTCAGCCTTCCGAGTAGCTGGAATTACAGGCATGCATTCCCACGCCCGGCTGATTTTTTGATTTGTTGTAGAGATGAGATCTCGCTGCCCAGGCAGGTCTCGAAACCACAGGCTCAGGCAATCCACTCACCTCAGCCTCCCAAAGGCGCAGGATTACAGGCTGAGCCACTGAGCCCGGCTGTCATCACTCTTAATGTGGTTGTAAACACTGTATAAGAATTTGAATAATTAACTTGCTTGATCACAAAACTCTATGCAGTCCTAAGGCTCAGATTCTTTCATCATCACTGACCTACTGCTATCAGTGGCACTCACATAAATGTAATAAACCAATGTCTCTACCTGCTGGGCCTAACTTTGTAATAGGTAAACATTATGCTCAAACCCTCTCAGATTTTGGGCTACCATGTTGCAAAAGGAAATACAGTTGCCTAGGTAATTAAAGAGGGCTAAATACTGAGGCAATGTTTAGAAAATCCGAGTATTAAAAGGAGGCATGATTTTTTAAAATTCTGAAATATGATCTGTAATTAATACTGTTTCGAGTGTGTTACACATAAGTGGAGATGGAATATATTGAGTAGGTGGGTAATGTAATGAGTTATCTGAATTGGTGCAATCCTATAGGAATTAGAGGGGCCGGTGATAATCTGAAAAATTTATGCCACTCTAAAGGTGAGAAACATCAACTCCGGTAAATTGTCTTATAGTAATAGGATCCCAGGATTGCTAAATCTCATGGTACTCAAGAGAAGCTGGAAATACCTTTTTTATTTCCTAAATTTAAAAACACTTAGTAGGCTCATATAAAATGTCTTTAGTCGGCAGAGTGGCACATGCTCCTATAGTGCCAGTTACTTGGGAGACTTAGAAGATCGCTTTAGGCCCGGTTTTCCAAGCCTAAGTGCGCTCAGTCTCTCCTGTCAATAGCCACTGCACTACAGCATGGGCAATTTAGCAAGACTCTGTCTTTAGTGTATATATTTGTGTGTCTTTAAACCAGATCCAGCCTGTGAACTGGTAGTTGAGACATTCATGTAGCTGCAGTGGTAACCAATGATTAGAAGATGAGATTGGGATAGGAAGCAGCATATTTGAGTTTGGGGACAGGGAGCAGGATAGACTAATGCCAGAGAAGAGTTAAAGATTTTATTTATTTATTTCAGTTGGAGTCTCACCCTGTTGCCCAGACTGGAGTGCAGTGGCCATTGCCAGCCACCGCAGCCTTGACCTGCTGGGCTCCGGCGATCCTTCCGCCTCTGCCTTCCAAGTAGCTGGAACTACAGGCGCGCTACCACACCTGGCTAATTTTTGATTTATTGTAGAGATGAGGTCTCGCCAAGTTGCCCAGGCAGGTCTCGAACCCACGGGCTCAGGCAGTCCACTCACCTCAGCCTCCCAAGGTGAGGGATTACAGGCTGAGCAACTGAGCCTGGCTGGCTTTTTCATTCTTCTGTATGTGTGAGATACAGAAAACCTTTGAGTTAGGACTTTGTGAATAACCCATTGTCACTACTTCCTTCTTCCATGTATACTGGTATCTTTTCCTCAAAGCACAAAGAAATTATAAATAATCTTATCTTCAAACATTACTAAAACCTATTAATTTGTTTTTGTTCTTTCTCTTGCTATTGGTATCAAGGAATTTAAATTCTAGATGAAGATTTTGTTCATTAAAATTGGGAGACTATACTAAGCAAATTTAAAATTTTTTGCCTAGAAAAATTGAACTTTTAAAGAAGTATATAACTGGAAAACTTTTAACTTTCACTTAATATTTATATAGAGACCAGTAATTGGAATTTCTGGTAACAGTGAAAGTAATAAAGTTTTTTTTTTTTCAGGTCTTTTAAAATAGCTGGTTTAGGCTGGGCTCGGTGGCCCAGCTTTGGGAGGCCGAAGTGAGTAAATTGCCTGAGCCCGCGGGTTCAAGACCCGCCTAGGCAATTTGGCGAGACCTCATCTCTACAGTAAATCAACAAACAATTAGCCGGGCGTGGTAGCACACCTGTAGTTCCAGCTACTTGGAAGGCTGAGGCGGAAGGATTGCTGGAGCACAGCAGATCGAGGCTGTGGTGGCCGGGAGCGGCCACTACACTCCAGTCTGGGCGACTGAGTGAGACTCCAACTCATGAAAAAAAACCAAAAAAATAAAATAAATAAATAAATAAAATAGCTGGTTTAAACCAAATGATCAACAGCAACATGAGAATAATATTATACATGAAACTCTGCAAACAAGTCATTTTATAGATGAAATTAAGAATATGAAAATAGGCCGGGCTTGGTGGCTCAGCCTGTAATCCCAGCACTTTGGGAGGCCGAGGGGAGTGGATTGCCAGAGCCCGCAGGTTTGAGACCAGCCCAGGTACCTTAGCGAGACCTCGTCTCTACAATAAAAATCAAAAAATTAGCCAGGCTTGGTAGTTGCGCACCTCTAGTTCTGGCTATTTGGAAGACTGAGGAGGAAGGATCGCTGGAACCCAGTAGGTTGAGGCTGCGGTGGCCGGGAGTGGCCACTGCACTCCAGTCTGGGCGACAGAATGAGACTCCAACTCAAAAAAAAAAAAAAAGAATACAAAAATAATTGACATTAGCCTCATTTTTAAGAATAATGTTAAATTGTTGCTCATTCCTTTTTAAATCAGATTTCAAAATACCAGAAATTATATGCTAGAATGTTATTTTGATGAAGTTTAAATAGAAATTTCTCATGGTAGAGAAAAGAATCAATCCCAGCCGAGCTCGGTGGCTCAGCCTGTAATCCCACGCTTTGGGAGGCCGAGGAGAGTGGACTGCCTGAGCCCGCCGGTTCGAGACCTGCCTGGGCAACTTCGCGAGACCTCATCTCTACAATAAATCAAAAAGTAGCTGGGCGTGGTAGTGCACACCTGTAGTTCCAGCTACTTGGAAGGCTGAGGCAGAAGGATCGCTGGAGCCCAGCAGGTTGAGGCTGCGGTGGCCAGGAGTGGCCACTGCACTCCAGTCTAGGCGACAGAGTGAGACTTCAACTCAAAAAAAAAAGAATCAATCCCACAACACAATTTTCCATGTACGTTTAAAGCATTTTAGCTTATTTAATTTGCATAATTTGAATAGCAGAGCCTTGGCTTTTGGTTAAGTTTGTGGAGATTAAATAATTAGCCAATTCTAGTAGATTGTTATTTCAAAATTAATTTTAAAAAAGTCTTTGGGAGGTCGAGGTGAGGGGATTGCCTGATCCCATGGGTTCTAGAACAGCCTGGGCAACTTGTCGAGACCTCATCTCTACAATAAATCAAAAAATTAGCCAGGTGTAGTAGCGCGTGACTGTATTTCCAGCTACTTGGAAGACTGAGGCCAAAGGATCGCCTGTGCCCAGCAGGTCGATGCTGGGGTGGTCATGAATGTGCCGTTGTCCTCCAGCCTAGGCGATGGAGTGAGACTCCAACTCAAAAAAAAACCAAATCTTCATGTAGGCAGTGTTGAATTATGGAAAAACTGTAAGACCCACATTTAGGAGATTGAGGTTCAAATCCATCCTTTGGGAAAGATTTAAGTATTTTGAGTTTCTTATCTGTACATGGTGATAACACGCTTTGCCAATCTGACAAGTTTGCTAAGATAATCAAATGGGGTAAAATAAAGCAGTTCTCAGAGTGGTTAATAAGGCACAGGTTTTAAAATTAGTTGTACTTAAAAGGCATCAAATCACATTTTTGCCACTTAGAATGTAACTTTGGGCATCTTAATTTTTGTAAGATTCAATTTCTTCATCTATAAATTAGAGCTACTGAGAGCCTAATCTATTGGGTTGTTGTAGTAAAGATGATATATGTAAAATGCTTAGCACGTTTATGGCATATGGTATGCACTCAATAAGTGATACACCTATTATTACTATTATTTTTAGCTGTTTAGCAGACTCTTCCAGACCATTATTCACTCCCTTCACAAAATTTGTTCAAGGTGATAGCTAATGGCCCAATTATCTTTCACTGAAACAACCCAGACAGTGCTCTGTATGTCTGTCCCCATTCTACACCTACAAGTATGACCAAATTGCTTGTGTATCATAGTATTGAAAAGAGGAGGTTATTCTTAAACATTAGAAAGTTTAATAAAATAATAATAAAAATACAATGTGGGGGCCATTGCCTTGCTAGACTCTGGTGTGGCCATGTGTTCTTTGAGCTATGGCTGTCACCACACTTCCTGACTTTGGCCCCCTCCCCAACCTTGGGGAGGTGAAACTTCTTTCTCCCTTCTCTTTCTCTAACTTACTTTTAAATAAACTTTTCTCTTTTTTCAAAAAAAATACAGTGTGGAAAATCTAATGTAAATAATCATCTGTTTGTTGTCTATGTTGTTATAATGTAATAAAGACTGAAATGGCTTGTGTATATAAGTATAACTGATTGGTCTTAGGGAATAAAAAAATCATCTCCTGCCCCTCGTATTTGCCTTGAATAAAATGGCACAGTAGGCTTTTGCTTCATTCAATTCAGTTGTACACTAAATGTCTATAACCCTTTTTTTGTTCTTAAGTGGCACTATTTTGGATCTGTGTATGTTTAAGATGTGGGACCATTTTGTTCATCTACTGTGCCTGATATGATACCTTGAATATAATAAAGAGGTACCTAAATGTTGATTTTTTAAAATAACATTTTAGTTGAGAATTATTTAATATCAATGAAGTCCTATCATTTCAGAAATTAATTATGAATTTAAAACATTCTTAATTTCAGATTTCCTTTTTTTCTGGGGAACTATATTTTTAATAACAACAACACTAGTTGCCCTTCTAAAAAAAGAAAACAAAGAAGTATCAGTAGTAAAAGAAGAAACACAGGGGATCACAGATACTTACAAGTTGCTTTTTGCAATTATAAAAATGCCGGCAGTTCTGACATTTTGTCTTCTGATTCTGACTGCAAAGGTAAGAGATATAGAAATCAAATTTACCATTTTGTTATAAGTACCAATATCATGGAATATTTTTATTGCTTTCTTTATATCATTAGTCCCTTTCCACTACCATTAGAAGTTAACAACAAAAAACAATATTTTCTGTTTATTAAATGTATTTGAAAAGGTGTGATGATATGAAATATAATTATAAAGCTGAATGTGGGATCTTGAAAAGAACTATGTTAATTTGGAGCACTACAAATAAATGTGAACTTTTATTTAACAATGATTAATGCCTGGAATGAAACGAATGACTTGAAAAAACAATAACTCTCTATTGTTATAATGAGTACACATCTAATGTTGGGGTAATAAAATAAAATTATTTACTTAGAATGTGGTTTACAAAGTTATAGAATATATGGGTATAATAGGTCTGTTTTAAAAATTTGGCCAGGTATGGTGGTTTACGCCTATAATTCCAACACTTTGCGAGACTGAGGCCAGAGAATTGCTTGAACCCAGGAGTTAGAGACCAGCCCTAGCAACATAGCAAGACCCCATTTCTACAAAAAAAAAAAAAAAAAAATTAAATGGGTGTGGGGATG
>JAPVLO010004507.1:0-15401 GCA_027257055.1 Cephalopachus bancanus | reverse complement strand
GTTGACTCAGCCTATAATCCCACACCTTTGGGAGGCTAAGGTGAATGGATTGCCTGAGCCCATGGGTTTGAGAACCGCCTGGGCAACTTGGTGAGATCTTGTCTCTATAATAAATCAAAAATTAGCCCGGGAGGTAGCATGCTCCTGGAGTTCCAGCTACTTGGAAGGCTGAGGTGGGAGGATCGCCGGAGCCCAGCAGGTCGAGGCTGTGATGACCGGGAATGGCCACTGCACTCCAGTCTGGGCGACAGAGTGAGACTCCAACTCAAAAAAAAAAAAAAAAAATGCAGAACAATAACTACATAATGGCTGGGGGTAGTGTCTCATGCCTGTAATCCCAGCAGTTTGGCAGGCCAAGGTGAGAGGATTGCCTGAATCCAGAGTTTCAAGTGCAGTCTGAAAAACTTGATGAGACCTCATCTATACAATAAATCAAAAAATTAGCCAGGTATGGCAATGCACGCCTGTAGTTCCAGCTACTTTGAAGAGTGAGGTGGAATGATGGCCTGAGCTCAGCAGATCAGGTTACAGTGACCAGGAGCATGCCACTGCACTCCAGCCTGGGTAAGAGAGTAAGACTCCAACCAACTCAAAAAAGAGAAAACTACGCATAAAATAGGATTAAAAATAATAAAATTATACATAAAATACACATTGCTAGTACAGTGTTAAGAAAAATGTCAAAAGACATACTGAAGAATAAGCAGCATAAAAACTATTGATAGAGGTTTTTTGGATTTTTTTTGAGTTGGAGTCTCACTCTGTCGCCCAGACTGGAGTGCAGTGGCCGCTCCTGGCCACCGCAGCCTCGACTTGCTGGGCTCCGGCGATCCTTCCGCCTCAGCCTTCCGAGTAGCTGGAACTACAGGCGCGTGCTACCACGCCCGGCTCATTTTGATTTATTGTAGAGATGAGGTCTAGCCAAGTTGCCCAGGCGGGTCTTGAACCCGCGGACTCAGGCAATCCACCCACCTCAGCCTCCGATTGATACCAGTTTCTTGAGGCTTGGTTCTGTAACTCTCGCTGACTGATGTTTTCTCATACTTGGGTGAGAGTTTCTCAAATTATTCTGAACTTATTGGCATAAAAACAGCATGCCTCTCCTAAGGCCATACACAGATCCCCTTGTTTCAAAAAGAGGAGGTCTAAGTGCCTCCTGTTCTGAAGTACTACTTCAGTGAGGGAGTTCACTTGTTCTTCTAGCTGGGATATACTGGACTCTAGTAAACTTAAGTCTGCATTAACTTGTGTGCGCAATTGTCTGAGATTTTGATCCCCCACGACTAAGGAGCCATAGTTCCTGCGATGCCTAAACCCACAAGCAGAGGCACTAGTATGGGGACAGTGCATTTTCTTGTGCGGAACCTGGAAGCTGAAATTGCTCCCTTCCCTTCATTCCCTCATATATGTATACTTAGGGCAGTATGTGGACCAAGACACAGAGCTCCGGGGTGGCCTGAAGGTGCTGCAGGGTGATGTATGGGGTGATACCCTGTGTGCAGGCAAACCAACTGGTGGGGGGGCCCACGGCTAATTTAGGGCTCTCTGAGTCCGGGAAATTTGTAGCGTTAATTCGGGAGGTGGCGACACAAAAAGCCCAGAGGGGGAGAGTTTAAAGGAAACTGTGGGGATAAAGACAGGTTCCTTGCCCCTGGAGATCTCCCAAGGTTAGAGTTAGATGGGATCTCAAAGAGCACAGTCCTCGGGATTGGACCGTGGTTAGATCGAGGATTTGAATGCTTTCCTCCATGTTCTCTGTAGGGGATATGGCCCCGATTCCCACGAAGTCCGGGGGACGGGGGTCTAGGCACAGCCAACAGTCTTTCGTCAAGTCAGGATGAGTCACATTAGTGAGCCGATAAACCGCCAATAGCATAGGAAGAAACTGATTGTTGGGCGGTGGAAATGGGGCTGTCTACTGGGGAGGAGGTGTTGGGAGCCAGCCTTGGAGGCCCACCTGATTGACAGGATCCTGATGGGCCAAAGATCCCGGGCCACACGGCAAGCCCGGGAAGCTGAGGCCCTCCTGTCTTCTGCCTTTACTGCTGATACGCCAAAGAATTCTGTACAGTCGTGGAAGAAGAAAATAGCATGTTTATGTGACGTATTCACAACTAACCTGGAAACGTCATCGTTCATTTTTCCATTTCCCACCATGCCATTTGGCCCTTTCTAACATATGCAATGGTTAAACTCTGAAGCACGTTTAAAATGCTTTTTTTCACTTGGTTATAAGTTACTAGATATTGCTTGAGTAAAAAATGATATAAGTATATTCATTCTTTATTTGATTTAGAATTATGTAGTTTAGTGTTTAGACATAAGGTTTTTTAGAAGCACAAGTTCACAGTAAGTTCATTAGGAATTCATTATAAGTTCAGACTCATACCTAGAAGTTATGTAGGTGGTTTATAACATTGTTTCTATGGATTTAGGGTAAAGATTAATCCTTAAGGTTTTTTACTTAATTCAATAGTTAAAATTTTAAGTTTACATATATAGAATAGGTTTTCACTGAATTCATGATATATTAATTGGATACTTTTATGTTAAATTAACCAAACACAGAAAGCAACCTTGGGGACCTGAGAAGCACCATTAAAAGCTTCTTTTGAGTTTTCTTTAGGAATATACACTGCACGATATGAGAAAAACAATGAAGACACCTGGACAGGAAAGGTGATTACAAAGCCTTGAAGATCATAGAAACCCCAGAGAAAACTCTTGATACGTGGAGAAATGTGCACCCCCGGAAACTTTCTTGAACCACTTCAAGGACTGTAATTTGGGACTGTTTTGAAAAGAGTTGCTGGTAGTGCTATTCTAGACATGATAATTGTTTTATCCATGTATTAAAATGTATTTGGTAAATGTAAAATAATGCAAGTTTATATAATCAATATACATATATATAAGGGTTGACAAAAATTATTAGGCTCTAGTTATGTTTAACAAGGTTTTTACTTTAAGTCATTAATTAAGTTTTAATGTTGTAGTTTAGTGTTTTATAATTACTTTGAAGATTGTTTTAGGTTCACAAGTTTAAGTTCACATAATGATAAAATTGATGGCTTAAAGATAATAATAATTGCTCAAGTGCCTATCCTAAGACAAAGATATTTTCCAGGAGGTTGCCAAGCATCAAGGAAAACAGCCAAACCACCCCCCCAACCACCATTAACCTAAACTTAAAAGCTCATTAGCAGTTATGCAACCATAATAATTTTAGTTGGGTTAGTTTTATTTCATTATGTTTAGTTCACTTTATATGTTTATTCAGAGTAAAGATTAGTGTATATGTTTTCACAGTAAGTCACTTTCATAGTTATTCTTTAAATGTTAGCCACTGTTTTTTGGTTAAGTTAATAGGCTTCATATTCCTACTATCACTAGGTATAATCTATAGTTTTGTTTTGGTGATTTTAAGGTTTTTTTAATTAGACAAGTGATACATAACAGAAATCAAAGTCAGCCTCGTAGATTAAGTGATGCATTGTTTAGTTTAAGTAAAACTCCTTTTAAGCTTATCTTAAGACTCATTAACTGAAAGTGGTTAGTGTTTTGGGCCTGTTTGTTGCTTCTAAGGTCACTAGACGGTATAACTTCTAAAGGATAATGTGTGCAAAGGAATCTTCCCTTATACGAATAGTATAAAAGCTCTCTGTTAATTAACAATAAATGGCATCTGTCCTGCCACAGAGTCAGATGTCAAAAGTGCATTCTTTCACCTATGCCAATCACACCTTCGGGCTACCCTAGACCCAGCAGGAGCAGGCCCCGTCAAGTGGCACCCAACGAACAGGGGCCTGGAGTAAGTTTTCTCTTTCTTTCTCCGAACGAATAGGACCTCACCTGGGGCACCGCGGGCTCCCCTGTAGAGATAAGCAGGGAAAGGATAGGTGAGAAGTGCTAGAGCCATGATAAAATCATGGGCCAGAAAGAGTCTAAAAAAAAAAAAAACTGTTCATCAGTATTCTCAAGGATACATTATCAAAAAGGAGAATTACGATGTCTTTTACTTGATTGGCTCGTTTTTTGTGATTCATCCAGGAGCAATGTCCCTGGTTTCCTGAAGAAGGTACTGTTGATTTGGCTATTTGGACTAAAGTTGGAGAAAAGCTTAAACTCTGTTATACTTTGCACGGACCTGAAGAGGTCTCTGTAGATGCCTTTTCCTTGTGGAATATTATTAGAGATGCTTTGGATCCACAACATGATTTTTCCAAATTCCCTACCAAAATTACTGATGAAGATGCTCCTATATTAGCCTCTAGTCTAAAGTTGTGTCTATAACCTCTCCCTTGGATGATGGCACTCTGTCCCCAGGGGATGAGGCTAGTTTGAAAACAAGGCAGTTAAGCATCATGAGCCAAAGCATCCTGATAATTTAATCAATTTATCTTTGATCCAACCTTCTGCTAAATCTGTCTGCGTTCGCACCTGGGTATTCCATCTCATCCAAGGCACCTCATGTTGGTGTTAAGGGGGCTAAAAAGCAGGCTGAAGAGGAAGGTGATTTGGATTTTTCTTTGTGTTTTCCAATTTTGTTTGATGATGAATTTGAAGGCAGTGCCTCTCCAGTATGGGAACCATTGCCATACAAACTCTTAAAAGAGCTCAGAGACACTTGGTCCCAGTATGGACCTTTGGCCCTGTAATCCCTCACCCTTATGGAGCAGTTTACTAACTGTTGGATGACCCCAGATGATTGGCAAATGCTTGCTAAATGCTGTTTAATGGGAGAAAATTTTTTTGTTGTGGAAAGCGGAGTTTGAGAACCAGGCTAAACAAATGGCTGCCCCAAATAACCAGAATACAGAGACCCCAAATGGAGTCACTGTTGAAATGCTCATGGGGACTGGGGCCTATGAACCTATGGAGGCTCAAATGGCTATGCCAAAAGAGGCCCTACTAAAACTTAACATTTGCGCAGCCAGAGCTTGGAAAATGCTCCCGCTTGCACTACCCAGTCTACCCCTTTGGGAGAAATTAAGCAGAAATCTGATGAAAATTATGAGGATTTTGTTTCCCGATTACAAATGGTGTACAAAGGATAACCATCAATGGGGAAGCAGCCGACATTTTGGTAAAACAATTGGCTTTTGAAAGTGCTAACAGTACCTGTCAGGCTCTTATAAGACTTAACAGGAAGACAGGTCAATTAAGCAATTACATCAGGCTGTGCTGATGTCAATCCTGCATTTGTACAGGGTGTAGCAATAGCCATGACTCTAAAAGGAGAAACTTATACTCAGTTTGTGCAGGAAATCCAGAATGGAACTAGTAAGCCTAAGAACAACAGTGTCCTAACCTGCTATGACTGCAGACAGCCTGGCCATATCAGTAGAAACTGTCTGTCCAAGCAAAAGCCTCAATCTGTCCCAACGCTGCCACCTACTGGAGGCTCTCGGCCAAAGTCTTTATGCCCTAGACGCCTTAAACGGCTTCCACTGGGCTAAGGATCACAAATCAAAATTTTATAAAAAATGGCACTCTGTAATCCCGCGCTTTGGGAGGCTGAGGTGAGTGGATTGCCTGAGCCCGTGGGTTCGAGACCTGCCTGGGCAACTTGGCGAGACCTCATCTCTACATAAATAAAAAATTAGCCGAGTGTGGTAGCGCACGCCTGTAGTTCCAGCTACTTGGAAGGCTGAGGCGGAAGGATCGCCGGAGCCCAGCAGGTCGAGGCTGCAGTGGCTGGGAGCGGCCACTGCACTCCAGTCTGGGTGACAGAGTGAGACTCTAACTCAAAAACAAAAAAACAAAAAACAAAAATGGCACTCCTTTAATGGAAGGACAGCTTACAGTGCCGGAGTCGGGAAATGAACAGGGGGCCAGCCCTGGCCCCAAGCATCAATAGGGGCAGTTTCCACTCTGAATCCATTGATTTCCTTTGTCCCATCTCAGAGCTCATCAGAGCAACCCCAGGGAGCACAGGACTGGACCTCTGTTCCTCCACCTCAACAATATTAACCCCAGATATTTCAGTTACCCCAATTCCAACAGGCATGAAGGACCCTCTCCCAGATGGGATAGTGGGGATAATTCTGGGAAGAAGTTCTTTGTCTCTTCAAGGAGTTTCTGTCATTCCTGGAGTTGTGGATTCTGACTATTCAGGAGAAATTCAAGTGCTTATTGCTCCACTTAGTAAGGCTGTGCAGTTTAACTAAGGTCAGAGAATAGCTCAGTTATTGCTCTTACCCTATCATAAGATGGGAAAGTCTCTGACTAATGAGCCTAGGGAGGACTCTGGATTTTGGTTGAGTGATTTTGCCTTTTGGCTTCAGGAAGTCACTACTTCTAGACCTTTTGTTTATTCAAGGTTTGTTTATTCAAGATTTGTTTATTCAAGTAGTTAAAATTAATGGCTTGCTGGATACTGGCACAGATGTTTCTTGTATTGCTAGAAAAGACTGGCCTTCTTTGTGGCTGACCCAAGTCACCTGCTCAGGGCTTGTTGGTATTGGTAAAGCACCTTCCATGGCTAAAAGTTTGCAGATTTTAAATTGGGCAAATGATCAATCATCAGGGACTTTTTGTTCCTATGTCATACCCTCTATCCCTATTACACTCTGGGGATGAGACATTCTCACTTGATGGGCATGCTTTTGTATAGCCCAGACGACAGAGTGTCAGCGCAGATGCTGCAAATGAAATATGATCCCTCTAAGGGTCTGGGAAAGGATGGACAAGGAACAAAGGAACCTGCTCAGGTTATAGAAAAGAAAGACCGATCTGGCATTGGTTATTCAAATTTATCCCAGAGGCCATTGTTCTTAAAGCTGCTGACCCTATTATCTGAAAAGCTAACGAACCAGTTTGGGTGGAACAATGGCTTATGACATCAGAAAAACTTAAGACAGCTAAGGATTTAGTGGAGCAGCAGCTGGAAGCTGGCCATATAGAACATTCTACTAGCCCTTGGAATACGCCTATATTTGTTATAAAAAAGAAATCTGGCAAGTGGAGACTTTTACAATATTTAAGAGCCATTAATATCACTATGGAGACCATGGGGGCATTACAGCTTGGGCTGCTGTCTCCGGTTGCTATACCTGCAAACTTTAACATCATAGTTATTGATTTACAAGATTGCTTTTTCACTATACCTTTAAGTTCTGAGGATTGCAAAAGATGTGCATTTAGCTTACCTTCTCAGAATTTTATACAACCTTTTCAGAGGTTTCAATGGAAGATCCTGCCTAAAGGGATGAAAAATAGCTCCACTTTGTGTCAAAAATATGTTGATGCTGCTTTGCAGGATATTAGGTATCAATACCCTGACCTTTATCTGGTGCACTATATGGATGACATTTTACTAGCCCATCAAAATCGTACTCTTTTGCATAACATTTTAAATGATACTGTGACAGCTTTGACAAGTTGCAGTTTGAAAATTTCTCCTGACAACATTCAAACCAATCCTCCTGCAGGGTCTGGGTTCCTGGAGGTGAGACAGATTCGGCGACTAAAAAAAAGATGAGGAAGAGGGGCACTGGGTTGGCCGTGAAAAGTTCTGTTCAATTATACTTGTGGTAGGGAGAATAAGATGCTCACATCCTAAGCCACAGAACCTGTGGCCACATGGCCAAAGGGACTTTGCAGACTGCTGTTCAAGTAACAGAAGATGTTTATTGAGAAATACAGAGGGTTTTTATCCCCTATTTTTTGCACAGTCAGATTCACCTGCCTTCTACATGAACAGAAAGCCAGGTGCATGGGGGTGTCCCCCGCCCACCAGATGTTTCTTCAAGCATGAGGAAGAACAAACTCCAAATTGTCTTTCTTTTCCTTATGCTTGGCTAATGTCCCTCAGAAGTATTAATACAATTTCTACAAATATGATACCGTTTTATCAATGATAATCTATATATTTATTTTATTCTGCACACTTTACCTATGACTAACTCTCCTAATGATTAACAATCTATTCCTATACTTTATCCTAACACACACAATGGAACTTAAACAAAATGACTAAAACCAGTTTTGCATAACGTGGCCCAGTCCAAAGATCATGCTGGGCTCTCAGCACTGGGGCTCTTTGATGTGGTCCTGGCTTGAACCAGGTCCTGTCTGGAAGTCTAAACCGCAGTCAAAGGGAAATGGGAACAATGAGTTTCTAATGTTAACTTGTGTTTGTCCCAGTCTCGGAGTTTTCATGCTTGAGCTAACATGAGGCTTTATTGCCAAGAAAAGGGAGCGGTAATGGGGTCAAGGGCCCTCCCTGATCCCTAATGCTCAGTGGACCTCCATGGCCAGCTCCCAACATCTCCCCCTTTTTTTATTTTTTAGCACAAAACCATGAACTCCGTATTGAACTGAGATATACTCTTCTTTAATACTCTGAAGATGTTTGGGGAGTAAACACAGCAACAAAAGAATCACTGCTCCGCAAATGTCCACATTGATGAGCATAGACATCAACGATTTTTGGTTAACAAGTGATGAAAAATTATTAATTATAGAACTAGCCAATTCAGTGGACAGGAATTGCTTTTCAGCAACCATCATGTCCTGAATTTCTTGATGTAATTTAGTTAGGTCTATGCTCAGATCCAAATGGTTCCAAATTCCAAGAATATGATTTTTCACTTTGTCCCAAGTATGAACAGACTTATTTACCTCAAAAGGAGTGAGGCAAATCCATTTAAACTCAGAATGACAACAGAGAGCCAATTTTATTTTTAAGGTCAAAATTTCTTGTCCTACTGCCCAAACTGCTTCCCCTAAAGCATTAACCTTGCTTTCTAGCTTCTGATCGATAATTTCCTGAGTAGCTGAAGCTATGGAAACATTTCTAGACAGCTTTTCAGCAAACGTGGCTGTGTGAACTTCTTTAGTTACAACCACTGCTGATATTGTAACTGAAGTAGCAATAGCAATTAAAGCTGTAATACCTAAATTGAAAGTAGCTAGAAAACTCTTTTGTCTCTTCAGCATGGAATTGACCTCATACAATGTTTGTAGACCATATTCATCAAACCAGCAAGCTGACAATTGTACTGAAACCATTAAGTATGGGGGTTGTTTAAGAATTTAAGAACCTTGACAATAAGCATCAGTTAAACAATTTGTGAGAATACAATTTTGACAAGATATTGAATACACATTATTGTGGTGATTAATTTTTATAGTGTGATATTCATTCCATACAAGAAAAGCATAAGGGGATTGTTAGCAAGCTCTTATTTTATAGGTATAAATTCTCCCACGTGGTTGGACTAAAACAATGTGTTTTAGGGCAGCAAGGGCCCTCCATAAGTAAGGTTGAACAATTTGTTTATTCCCAATAGTAGTTGTTAATATCGGGGGTACCCATCCATTAATATGCCTCCTAGCGGGGGATTGAGTGGAAGTAGTTGAATAGGGTCATAAATTTAGACCCCAATCACTAATATATAGTTTTTCACCAGGTATGGAATAGTCCACTTTAGATTCATAAACGCACTCTCTCCACTTTGGATACCCAGTGTGTCATTGGATGAGTATCCAATCCATCTCAGTATTATTTGGAGAGCAGATGGGTATATTAGATGGTGGTGAAGTTCTTGTAGCTAAACTGGCATCAACTCCTCCAGGCATCAGCATTTCAATCCACCAACATTCTCTATTATTGCTCTGGGTTGAACTATTAGTGATTAAAGACTTTAAAGTAGACATGAAACAAGAGGCTCTATAATTTTTGAAAACTGAATTATCACAAAAACAAATGGGAGGTGAACAAGAATGTGTTTCTTGTGGGTTTTTACACCATCTCACTAGGGTGGGTTTTCCTTGTCCATTGGGATAGTTTTCCTTCTTTCACAATGGAACTTAATCAAGAATGAAAGTAGAGACCTTAGGAAACTTAGAATAAACTTAGTTTACATTTTGCCTCAGCATAACCATTTTTCATTAGACTGACATGCTTTGCATCTAGCAAAGGTTAGACAGATAAATTTCCAACAGACAGGTTTTAGGAGGTGTTCAGACATTTTAAGATTATATTTCACTGCAGGCCAAGAGGTAGCCTAGCCAGCAAATCTCCATCAGAAACAAAAACAGGAGAGCCCAACAACCCAATATTTCCATTCATGGTTTAGCATAAGAATCTCTAGAAAACTTTCAGGTTACTTGTCAAGGGGGATCAAAGATCACCCCTAGGCTTGCTGAAGCCATAGAAATTATACGACCACTTTTTGGTGAAGGAGATTGTGGATTGTAAACCTCTGGCAACTCTCTTGCAGGAAAAGTCCTTCCCCTAGACTCCTCCCATCTAGCCCACCACCTGAGGGCAAGAGATGCTAATGTCTTGGCAACCTTAAAAATCAAAGACTCTGGTGGCTACAATCAACATCAAAGACCAGCAGCCCTGGACAGTCCTCCATGTCTAAACTCCCTTACCCCAAAAATTCTTAAATATACCCCATTCTTGGCCCTTGGACACCACACTGGTCTCTCTGGGCCTCTATTCCAATTTGTCAAAGGTGAATAACAAACTTTACTTCTTTCTACTTTCTTCCTTGTTGCAATCTTGCATTATTCTCGTGGCACTAACACTGAGCCAACTCACCTCAGTTTACCCTTTCACAGAGGACAGGAATCATTTTTGCCTTTTCCGCTCCAGATCAGCAATGTGTCCAAAAATGCACAGAAACCACTCACCTAATCAACTTAAATATATTTTCTATAAATTACTATCTTGGAGAAAGACAAAGCTTGGACTAAAACAATAGTGAATGTAACAGCAAAATTTCTATATAAGGCAGGGTAGCTAATGCAGGTAAGACATTGATAGATAAACTTCCCATAGGCAGGTTTTAGGAAGCACTCAGCCATTCTTTAAATTAGAGTTTATTGCAGGCAAAGCTGGCAGCCTTTCCCACCATCTGGCACATCAAAAGAAGACAGTCCAACCTTCCAATTTAAGATTTAACATAATAATCACTAAGAATCTTTCAAGTTCCCTGTCAAAGACAAGGAGGAATACCATGTCTTAACTAACCAAATCCATAGAAATGATAATAAGACTACCTTTTTGGCTGAAGACTTGTGAATTGGAAAAGTCTGGCAGGTGAAAGGACAATGTGGTCCAGAAGAGACCATCACTACTCTTCTTTTTGAGAGGTGTCAATTTCTAGAGTGGCAGTTAGATGTAGCCCACCCTCTTCAGCATATCAGTTGTTGGGAAAACACAACTAGTCTCTTAAGAGAGAACAAAAAATCCAGTCTTTCTCTTTGGAAAGATATTTGCTTATGCCAGGCCTTTCTTGTATGAAACTTTGGCATGCCCTTTTCTCTTCTTTCTTTATAAAAATTATTTCAGGGTTAAGGCAAAGTACACAAGGTATAAAATACTACCATTAATAACTCCATTTTAGATAGAGGGTTATCTCTAGCCTCTCTTTGTGCTTGCATGTAGCTAAAATAATTTTGATATGATGAAAAATAGGAACAAGCATGCTGCTGTAAAGATAAACTCTGGGAAAGGGGGAGTAAATTCACTGAGTTTTGTTTTTAAAAAAACAAAACCTGGCACAGTGGCTCAACTCAACATCCTAGCACTTGAGAGGTGGAGGTGAGAGGACTGCCTGACCCTGGGAGTTTGAGATCGGCTTGGGCAACTTGGCTAGAATTCCTCTCTACGATGAATCAAAAAATTAGCCAGGCATGGTGGCGGGTGTCTATCGTTCAAACTACTTGGAAGGCTGAGGCTGAAGGATCACCAGACCCCAGCAGGATGAGTGTGCAGTGGCCACAAGTGTGCCACTTATCCAGCCTGGGACAGGGTGGACTCCTAAGAAAAATAAAATAAAATAAAAGGAAAAAACAAGGAAACCGTGAACCAAAGACAAAGAGACTTGACGAATTTCCAGGACGCGCCCATGCCCAGGAGTCTACACTTCTAAGCCACGTCTTCATCTCAGTCCCTTCTGTTCCCCTAGCCAGGATAAAAACTCCAAACAGCACACACAACCTAAGTGAGATCTTTAGAATGCCGAACCCTCATTGTAATGTCCCCCTAAAGAAAGTCACAGTCCTTGTTCCCATTTCATCTCTCGACTTATTGTCTGTACCGCCCAGCAGAACAGGGTTTGGGTCTGGTGGCACAAACTGCCAATGACCCTGATGACTTGTCCTGGGGATTTCCACTAGGATATTCCAGATTAGGCCACTGGGGGGCTGTTACCCACCAGCACCTGCCTGTGGCCGCCTTCCCCTGCCCCTTTTCAAAGCCTTTCCCCTAATCCCTCTGGGGATCCCACACCATTCCTTTTTTCAATTTTTAGCAGCATTTACTCCCCTGGGATGTTTGAGATTTTCATGATGCAGGAAGTTTCTCGGGAAGTAAGCTTATAAACTGTGATTAAAACTTGTCCCAGCCGGGCTCGGTGGCTCAGCCTGTAATCCCGTGCCTTTGGGAGGCTGAGGTGAGTGGATTGCCTGAGCCCGCGGGTTCCAGACCCGCCTGGGCAGCAAGGCCTCATCTCTACAATAAATAAAAAAATCAGCTGGGCATGGTAGCGCTTGCCTGTAATTCTGGCCACTTGGAAGGCTGAGGCGGAAGGATCGCTGGAGCCCAGCAGGTGGAGGCTGCAGTGGCCGGGAGCGGCCACTGCACTCCAGTCTGGGTGACAGAGTGAGACTCCAACTCAAAAAAAAAAAAAACTTGTCCCAAATGGACAACACATTTTCTTTGTTTCTTTTTTTTTTGGAGTCTCACTCTGTTGCCCAGACTGGAGTGCAGTGGCCGCTCCCAGCCACCACAGCCTCGACCTGTTGGGCTCCGGCGATCCATCCGCCTCAGCCTTCCAAGTGTCTGGAACTACAGGCACATGCTACCACACCCGGCTAATTTTTTGATTTATTGTAGAGATGAGGTCTCGCCAATTTGCCCAGGCGGGTCTCGAACCCCCGGGCTCAGGCAATCCACTCACCTCAGCCTCCCAAAGGCACGGGATTACAGGTTGAGCCACCGAGACCAGCCACATTTTCTTATGAGCATTTTTGTTTGTGGCTCCCTTTCTTTCAGAGGTTTAGGAAAAAGGCCTACCGTTAAACAGTTTCAAAGATTTAACAAATTCCATTTCAGGGACTGACTTGGATTCTGAGCAAAGCAATACCAAATACCTATGTTCAGTTTACTCGTGTCTCCAAAGGATTTCTAGTGATTATTATGCTAAACCACAAATTGAAAGATTGTACTGTGCTAGTTCTACATCTGATGGAGTTTTCCCTGGATTTGCCAAGAGGTGGGATAGGTTGCCACTGGACCTGGAGTAGGAACATGTGAACGCCTTCTAATACCTACGTATAGAAGCTGGGCTCAATGGCTCAGCCTGTAATCCCATGCCTTTGGGAGGCTGAGGTGAGTGGATTGCCTGAGCCCACAGGTTCGAGACGTCATCTCTACAGGCGAGATGTCATCTCTACAATAAAATTTTAAAAAATTAACTGGGTGTGGTAGTGCATGCCTGTAATTCCAGCTACTCGGAAGGCTGAGGAGGAAGAATTGCCGGAGCCCATCAGGTCGAGGCTGCGGTGGCTGGGAGCGGCCACTGCACTCCAGGCTGGGTGACAGAGTAAGACTCCAACTCAAAAAAATAAAGAAAAATAAAACCTACCTATAGGAAATTTATTTATGTCTAGCCTGTGCAAGCTACCCTGTCTGATTTATTCATTAGAGATTTTCCTACTGGTGTGCCTTACCATGCCAGTCTAATTTTTTAAATTTATTGTAGAGGTGAGATCTCACCAAGTTGCCCAGGCAGATCCTGAACTCACGGATTTAAGTAATTCACTCACCTAGGCCTCCCAAAGTCCGGGATTACAGGCTGAGCCCCCGAGCCTGGCCCTCCCCCTTTTTTTTAACTTGTTAAACCCAGAATTCAAATCCGAGAGAGAGAGACCACAAAGAGCCAGCTCCGATGCAAACACACGAGGGTCTTTATTCAGGCTCGAGTCTGGGCTCACGTATGAAGCTGGCAGTGGCTTCAGGGATGAGAGCCTTGATCCAGTATGGCAAGCAGTTTTTATACACAATTACAGAGGGAGGTGAAAGAGCTTTTAACTTGATTTTACATGATTGGATAATTTCTCCTAATGGGTACGGGAACATTTGGTATTGGTAGGTGCCTTTCGTGGACTTTAACCTGACTGCCCGTGATTGACAGAAACCCACTTAATGGGCAGAGTGGAATGTCAGATAAGTTAGGTTCATACAGTCACTGCGTATAAATTAACTTGAGCAAACAGGCAGGAGGTTACACTAGCGCCATTAAGTCTGCTGATCCAAACTGAGGAATGCTTAGGAGGGCTTGTTTGCTTAGCATTTACATAACATAACATGGTCATTATGGGACAACAAAAGCCAAACTTAACAAAGTTTTAAATATGAATGCTGCAAACACATACAGTGAATGTGGGGTAGAAACTCATATAGTACTAGTTCTAGGAATTTATAAAATATCGCAAATGTCTTATAGCAAGGCGGTTTTTCTAAAAGTTTTTTGATTCCCTCAAGTTTACATAGCCACTGCGTGTAAATTAACTTGGCATGGGAGTGGGGATTTAAACCAACATAGAGCCCACTTAGAGAGCAGCTAGTGCCTCAGAGTCTACTGCAAAGGAATGTCTGAAAGGGGCTTATCGCTTTAACATTTACATCCCGTTGTAAAAGCAGAAGTCAGCATGGCAATTGGGACTGACAATGCTTAACCAAGAGTTCTAAATAAAAACACTACTTAAGACATTATAACTACACAATCAGTCACTACTTGGCACCCAACATATGCCTAATTCTACGGGGTCTGAGGTAGGATTTAAAGTACTAAGATTTCATAAAGTACAATGAACATGAGGTAGGAATACACAAAATATATAGTAAACATGAGATAGGGATATATAAAATATAGTGAACTAAACACTACTTTTACAGCAAGTATGGCTTTTTAAGTTTCTTGGTTTCTTGGGTCTCTCAATAGCATGCTCTTAACCTAAGTCCATGATATAGTTTATTACTGTATACTTTATTACTGTCCTCTCATTTCCCCTTCTCATGAGGGTAGAGTGAATCTAATCTTAGATTCCTTTAACGTGCTGAGTTGTCTAGGGATACCTGTTGATATTGTTGTTTGAGGACCATAACATGCACAGTGTTTATTCTAGTTTTTACAAAAGTTATTAGCTTGATTATAATACATGGACCAAAGGTTAACAACAGCTAGAGTATGATCACGGGGCCTATTAAAGCAGACAATAGTGTGGCTAACCAAGGTGAGTAGTTAAACCAACTTTCAAACCATCCCTGTTTCTGCTCCTGCTCTAATTTATGCTTAGTTAAACCTTTTCGCACTTTAGCCATAGATTCCTTTACTATTCCTGAGTGGTCGGTGTAAAAACAACATTCTTCCCAGGGC
>JAPVLO010004506.1:0-15113 GCA_027257055.1 Cephalopachus bancanus | reverse complement strand
GAAACATCATGGTTTATTTTTCCATTTTTCCCACTATGCCACTTGGCCTTTTCTAACATATGCAAGGGTTAAACTCTGAAGCACATCAAGAATGCTTTATTTCACTTGGTTATAAGTTACTAGACATTGCTTAAGTAATAAATGATATGAGTATATCCACTCATTTGATTTAGGACTATGCAGTTTAGTGTTTAGACATAAGGATTTTTAGAAGAACAAGTTTATAATAGGTTCATTATGAATTCATTATAAGTTCTAACACTTATCTAGGAGTTATGTAGGTGACTTATAACACTGTTTTCACTGACTTCGGATAAAGATTAATGTTAAGGTTTTTATTTCATTCTATAGTTAAAACTATAAACTTAAAACTCTAAGTTAGCCGGGCTCAGTGGCTCAGCCTGTAATCCCACGCCTTTGGGAGGCTGAGGTGAGTGGATTGCCTGAGCCCGCGGGTTCGAGACCCGCCTGGGCAGCGAGACCTCATCTCTACAATAAATCAAAAAATCAGCTGGGCATGGTAGCGCATGCATGTAATTCCGGCTACTCGGAAGGCTGAGGCGGAAGGATCGCCAGAGCCCAGCAGGCGAGGCTGCGGTGGCTGGGAGCGGCCGCTGCACTCCAGTCTGGGTGACCGAGTGAGACTCCAACTCAAAAAAAAAAAAAACTCTAAGTTAACATTTATAGAGTAGGTTTTCACTGAACTCAGAATATAATAATCAGACACTTTTTATGACAGATCAGCTAAAACAGAAAGTAACCTTGAGGGGCCTGGGAAACATTACTAAAAGTTTCTTTTGAGTTCTCTTTAGAAACAAGCACTGCAAGATAAGAGAAAAGTAATGAGGACATCTGGACAAGGGAGGCGATCACAGGACTCTGAAGAACACAAGAGCCTAAGATGAGAATATTCCTAACACATAAAGAAATATACACTTAAAGAAACTTTCTTGAAACATTTGTAATTTGGGACATTGGACTGAGAGTGTCATTGTTGGCTTTATGAATAGGACTTGTCTAATGCCTATGAGATTCCTGGCTTATTTGCTACTAAAGCCACTGGGAATCTTGGTTTGTTTGCTACTAAGACCACTAGCTGGTAACTTTTAAAAGATATGTATATGAAAGAATTTTCTTTGTTTTGCCCCTTCACAAATGGTATAAAAGCTCTGTATTAACTAGCATTAAATTGTCATCTGTTCAAGAAGCAGGTGTCTGGTATATGATCTTCATTCATCACCTGTCTCTCCTTCAACACTTCCCACGACCCTCACGGGGCGGGTCCCCATGTCGGGGACCAGCCCCAACAGAGGGAAGGGTTAGGACCGCAACGGATGCTCCAGATGTCAAGAAGAGACCACTCGGAGGCGATTTCTTCTGGGAACAGTCTGATCAGGACTGAAGCCAACTTTATTCAAACTCCTTCCAACTTATATACCATTTTTCATACCCTCCAGCAGTGTAACAATCACTTGCTGGGGGCGTACACATCCTCACAAGATTGTCACAAGACTTTCAAATTCCATGCACACAATTACAATTCCATGATGCATGACGTGCTGCCCACAATGTAACAGGTACACAAATTAATCAATAGTTTCACAAGATGTTTCCCATAACTCATTCATGTTATGCTTTATGTTCTAAACTTCTTGATTAATTCTAAATTCTAATCAATCCAATGAGCTAAACTCTGATTAACATTAAATCCAAAACTAATAACTTCTAATGATTCTTAACAATTAAAACTATCAACTTATTATTACCTTAACTTTATTTTAATCTTTTATCCTTACTCAATTTATATTTATCCTATTAACTTACGCCTATATTCTTATTATTGTAACTTTCTAAGTTATAATCAAACACCACATTAAATATTACTTAACCTTACACCATATCTATGAACTTATTTTTATTATCCTTATAACCTACTGATTTATAATATGCAATGTCTTAAAATCCTAATACTAATTACCTGAAAACTTATCCTTAAACTAAAATCTTAACATTACTTCTATGAATTTTTTGTGTCTAAACTTTACTTCCTTATATACTTCATTACCTAACTCTTAACACTATGTATTATTCTAACTGAACTCTTATAAACCTTATCATTAGCCTTAATTAATATCCAAACTATAAACTTACTTCTATATTTTATAAAACTTAATAAATCTGTAATTCTACTTAAAAATCTAAATCTTATTTCCTGTTATGTGAAAGCTACCTGCATCTGGGAACCTGTCACACTACTTTGGGACAATGAGCTGCACCGTTGCCATGACGATAACCGGGGGGGCTGAAAGTTTCAGCACGTGCAGAAACCAGGAACGTTCTGCTTGACCTAAGGCAACATAACAAAACTATTATCACAATTATAATGTTTAACTTTAACCTAAAGGAAAACTTTCTAGCAAGAACAAAGGCTGACTAACCAGTTTACCAGGAAATAATAGCTAAAAAATACCTTTGAGAAGAAAGAAACAGTTTAAGAAAAGAGGGAGAAATGGAAAATGATTTCTGCTGTGAATTTCTTTTAATCACAGTTGAATTTTGTATATTGCTGTATAAACTTTATTATTATGTGTATGCATTGGTCTTTTATTCATACGCCAATATAATAGTTGTAGTGTTCTCCTTGTGTCAGAGACAATCCTCCAGACAGGTCTCCATAGGCCTAAATGCATGTGGCCAAAATGCATGTGGCCATAGATGTTGGCTCCCAACATCCCCACAACAGAGTGAGTCTCCGACTCAAAAAAAAAAGAAAAGAAATAGAAGCCCAGAGAGAGGTAGGTGTAGGAGGTCCACAGATACAAATCGACCATGTGGTTGTCGGCTGCCTCCATCTCGGTGGAATAATTCTGGCAAATCTGGGAGTTCGTGGTTGGTCAGCAAGAAGGAACTAACTGCAAAAATGGTGTTCACAAGTCCCAGAAACAGGGGATGGTCAAGAGGTTGTCTCGGTCGTTGCAAGTGGAAAGGAGATTTAAGGGCAGTGGGAGACTGGAAGAGAAGGAGACCCTTGGCTTGTTCCATCCAAACACTGTTGAAGCAAGAGATAGATCTTTGGGACTCCCGAAAGTGCTGCCAAAAATCCAAATCTTAACACTCAACCAACTGGACCTAATAGACATCTACAGAACGTGTCACCCAACAACCATAGAATATACATTCTTCTTATCAGTACATGGAACACACTCCAAGATAGACCACAATCTTGAGCCTAAATCAAGTGTGAACAAATTTCTTTTTTTAAAAAAAATTTTAAGATGTAGACCAACTGTGATGCCCATTGAACTGGATTAAAAAAATGTGGTACATATGCATGATGGAATATTATGTAGCCATAAAGAAGAACAAAATTATAGACTTCTCAGTAACTTGGATGGATTTAGAGTCTACAATACTCAGTGATTTATCAGAAAAACAAAGAACTGAGTATACCATGTTCTGACTCATAAGCAGACCCTGAATATTAACCATAATACTATAAGAAAGGGATTGGTAATAGCCTGAAACTGCCATGGGAGGGAAAACACATAATATTAGTACGAGTACCCGATCTCAAACCAGGCAAACATCAATAAGGGTATCCAATCTCAAACCAGGCAAAGTGGGGACCAAAGGGAAGTCTAAACTTTACCCGTGCAATGAATACTTGTATACCTGATCCTGAATTGTGCCCAACATCTTTAAAATAAAATAAAAAAGGTATGGGGTACAATTCAGGGTTAGATACATATGTGATCATCATTCAGGCAACGTTTGGACCTTGCTTTGGTCCCTACTTTGCCTGGTTTGAGATCAGATACCCTTAGTGATGCTATGTGCTACCCCCCCACAGTGTTCCATTACTTCCCATCCCATTCTTATAGTATTATGATAAATGTTCAGGGTCCGCTTATAAGTGAGTACAAGTGGTACTCAGGTCTTGTTTCTGCAACAGATCACTGAGTATTATAGACTCTAAATACATCCAAGTTGCTGTGAAGTCCATTATTCTGTTTTTCTTTATGGCTGCATAATATTCCATTGGATATATGTACCACATTTTCTTTTTTTATCAATATTTTTTATTATGATATTGTGGGGTACAGTTAAGGGTTAGGTATACAAATGTGCTTCGCTCAGGCACTCTTATTGATAAGAGGTGTCTCCCCATCCCCAGACAGATATTTACTACCATTAATCCCATCTCCCTTCACCTCCTCCCGATAGTTTCCCACCACTATCAGTCATTTTCTTATAGTATTACATTGGATGTTCAAGGTCCACTATATGAGTGAGAACATGTGATACTCAGATCTTTGTTTCTGTGAGAGGTCACTCAGTATTATAGACTTTAGCTCCATTCAGGTTGCTTCGAAATTCATGGTTTTGTTCTTTTTTTATGGCTGCATAATATTCCATCATGTATATGTACCACATTTTTTAAATCCAGGCCTCTTTTGATGGACGGCATGGTTGCTTCCAGGTTCTTGCTATTGTGAACAATGCTGCGATAAACATATGTGTGCAGGTATCTTTTTTATAGAGTGATTTGAGTACTTCAGGCTATATTTCCAGTAGGGGGATTGTGGGATCATATGGGAGGTCAATATTTAGAACTTTTAGGAATCACCATACTGTTTTCCACAGAGGTTGTACTAGTTTGCACTCCCACCAACAGTGTAGAAGTGTTCCCTTTTTGCCACACCCTCTCCAGCAACTGTTATTTCTTGAGTTATTGATAATTGCCATTCTGACTGGAGTTAGGTGGTATCTCAGTGTGGTTTTGATTTGCATCTCCCTGATGATTAGCGAGGTTGAACATTTTTTCATGTGTCTGTTAGCTGCTTGGATGTCTTCCTTTGAGAAGAGTCTGTTCATAGCTTTTGCCCATTTTATAATGGGGTTGTTTGCTTTTTCTTTCCAGCACATTTGAGTTCCTTGTAGATCCAAGATGTTAAGCCTTTGTCAGACCTGGAGTTGGCAAATACTTTTTACCAGTCTGTAGGCTGTCTTCCTGCTCTCTTGATGGTTTCTTTGGCTTTGCAGAAGCTTGTCAGTTTAATGAGGTCCCACTTGTCTATCTTATCACTTATGGCCTGTGGGTTTCAAGTTTTGTTCAGGAACTGGATGCCAGTTCCAATTTCCATGAGGGTGTGTCCTTCATTTTCTGAGGTTCTTATGGTTTGAGGTTTTACATTTAGGTCTCTGATCCATCTAGAGTTAATTTTTGTGTATGGGGATAGATAGGGGTCCTGTTTCAATCTTCTGCATGTGGTCAGCCAGTTTTTCCAGTACCATTTACTGAATAGGTTCCCCTCTCCCCAGTGGTAGATGGTGGAGGCTTTGTCAAAGATGAGTTGGTTGAGAAATTGAGGTTTTGCTTCTGGAATCTGAATTCTATTCCATTGACCTATATGCCTGTTCCTGTACTAATACCAAGCTGTTTTGATGACTGTAGCTTTATAGTAAACTTTGAAGTCTGGTAATGTGATCCCACCTGCTTTTTTTTTTTGTTTTTTTTTTTTTGTTGTTGTTGTTGTTGTTGTTGTTTTGATGAGGATTGTTCTGGCTATTCTTGGTTGTTTGTTTTTCCATATGAATTCCTGTGTTGTTTTTTCTAGGTCTGAGAAGAATGTTGCTGGTAATTTGATGGGTATTGCATTAAATCTGTAGATTGCCTTAGGTAAGATGGACATCTTCACAATGTTGATTCTTCCAATCCATGAGCATGGGTTATTTTTCAACTTGTTTGTGTCATCTTTGATTTCTTAGAGCAGTGTTTTATAGTTTTCTTTGTAAAGGTCTTTCATGTTTCTGGTTAGGAAGATGCCAAGGTATTTCATTTTTTTTGTGGCTATTGTGAATGGAATTGTGCTTTTTATTTGGGTTTCTGTTTGTTTATTATTGGTGTAAAAAATGCAATTGTCTTTTGCACATTTATTTTCTATCCTGAGATTTTGCCAAAGTCCTTTATCAGTGTAAGGAGTTTTTTGACAGATTCTCTTGGGTTTTCAAGGTACACGATCATGTCATCTGCAAAGAGAAATAGCTTGACTTCCTAATTTCCTATTTGAATACCCCTGACTGCCTTCTCTTCTCTGATTGCTATAGCCAGGACTTCCAATACTATATTGAACAGGAGGGATGAGAGTGGGCATCCTTGTATTGTTTCAATTTTCAGGGGAAATGGTTCCAGTTTGTGTCCATTTAGGAGTATGCTGGCTGTGGGTTTCTCATAGATGGCTTTTAATATTTTGAGGTATGTTCCCCGTATGCCTAGCTGTTCGAGGGTTTTTATCAAGAAGGGGTGCTGGATTTTATCAAGAGCTTTTTCTGCATCTAACGATATAATCATATGGATTTTGTTTTGACATCTGTTGATGTATTTAATTACATTTATGGTTTTATGAATGTTGAACTAGGCTTGCATCCCAGGGATGTAGCCTACTTGGTCATGATGGATGATTTTTGAAATGTGTTGTTGAATGCGGTTTGCTAGGATCTTGTTGAGAATTTTAGCATCTATGTTCATCAAATATATTGGCCTGTAGTTCTCTTTCTTTGTTGGGTCTTTACCTGGCTTGGTTATTAATATGATGTTAGCTTCATAAAATGATTTGGGGAGGGTTCCGTCTTTCTCAATCACCTGAAATACCTTCAGTAGGATTGGTATAAGCTCCTCATTAAATGTCTTGTAGAATTCTGCTGGAAAGCCACCTTGTCCAGGGCTTCTTTTTGTAGGTAGTTTTCTTATTATGTAGTCAATTTTCTTGATTGGTATTGGTCTATTTAGGGTCTCAATTTCTTCTTGTTTTAACCTAGGCAGGTTCTGTTATGACAGAAAGTCCTACATTTCCTTGAGGTTTTCAAGTTTTTTTCCATACAAGTGTATGTAGTAGTCTCTAATGATCTTTTGTATTTCTTCAGGATCAGATGTGACTTCAACTTTTGTGTTTTTGATTGTGATTATTTGGGCTTTTTCTCTCCTTTTCTTGGTGAGTCTACCTAGAGGAACATCAACCTTGTTTATCCTTTCGAAGAACCAGCTTTTTGTTTCATTAATTTTTTTGTATTATCTTTTTGTCTTCCATGTCCTGGATTTGGGCTTTTATTTTGGTGATCTGGATTCTTCTGCTGAAATTAGTGTTTTGGTGATCTTGCTTTTCCAGCTTTTTTAGGTGGCTTGTTAGGCTGTTAATTTGTGATCCTTCCATTTTCTTCATGTGCGTTTGTAGGGATACAAATTCCCCTCTTTCTACAGCTTTCATGGTGTCCCAGAGATTTTGGTAAGATGTTTCTTCATTTTCATTTGTTTCCAGGTATCTTTATTCTCTGTTTTGATTTCATCATTGACCCAGGAGTTGTTTAGCATCATGCTGTTTAGTGTCCGTATCTTTGTGGGTTTTGTGGGAACCTTCTTGGTATTAATGATTATTTTTATTATTCCACTGTGGTCTGAGTAGGAGTATGGTAAAATTTCAGTCCTTTTAAATTTGCTCATGCTTGCCTTATGGCCAAGGATGTGGTCGACCTTAGAGTACATTCCATTGGGTGATGAGTAGAATGTGTATTCTGAGGTCTTTGGATAGAGAGTTCTGTAGGTATCAATTAAGTCCATTTGATGAAGAGTCACATTGAGGTTTCGGATCTCATTGCTGATTTTTTGTCCTTTTGATCTGCCTAGGGTTGTGAGTGGGGTATTGAAGTCCCCAGCTATGATGGTATTGGAGTTGATTTCTTTTTTTAGCTTACCTAAGAGCTGCTTTATGAAATTTGGTGTTCCTATGTTTGGTGCATATATGCTTAGGATGGATACTAATTGTTGATGGATTGAATCTTTTATCATTATGTAGTGGCCTTCTGTATCTTTTTTTATTTTTGATAGCTTAAAGAGTATTTTGTCTGAGATTAAGATTGCAACTCCTCCTTTCTTTTGTGTTCCATTTGCCTGAAAATTTTCCCATCATCTTACTTTGAGTCTATGAGTGTCATTTCTAGTTAGGTGAGTCTCTTGAAAGCAATAGATTGTTGCCTGGTGATATTTTATCCATTTTTCCATTCTATGTCTTTTCAGTGTTGGATTTAGTCCATTCACATTCAAACTAATTATTGAAATGTGAGTTGATCCCTATCATACTGCTCTTACCGAGTTGTTGTTCTTCCTGTTTGTGTGTTGTTTTTCTTTTGGTTTTAGAGTTGGATCATGTGTGTTTTTAATCTTTTGTCTGTACTCTTGTGAAGAACGTTGTTGTTCTTTTTACCTTTTCTTCTGTGTTCAATACTTTCTTAAGTGTTTCTTTTAGAGGTGGTCTTGTTGCAACGTAGGTTCTTAGGGATTGGATATCTGGGAATTCAATATCTGGGAATTCACTGATAAAGCTTAGCTTGGCTGGGTAGGTTATTCTCGGTTGACATTGTTTATCTTTTAGAACTTTGAAGATAGGGCTCCAAGCTCTCCTAGCTTGGAGAGTTTCTGTAGATAAATCTGCTGCTATTCAAATTGGTCTTCCTGGTACGTAGTCTGACATTTTTCTCTTGCAGCCTTTAGGATTTTTTCTTGTATACCTACTTTGTTTAGGCAAATTATTATATGTCTGGGAGTTTGTCTTCTCATTTGTTGTTTTGCAGGGGTTCTCTGAATCTCTTGTGTTTGAATTTTTTCATCCTTGATGAGATGAGGGAAGTTTTCTTGAATGATTTCATGAAATGTTTGTTCCAGCGTGACCTCTGTTTCTCTCTCTGCCTCAGGAAGGCCAATTACTCTTAGGTTTGGTCTGTTGAAGTGATCACTCATCTCTTGAAGGTTTTATTCTGTCTTTTTGAGCTTCTTTTCTATGCTTTTGACAGTTTGGTTAGTTGTGTGTTTTGGTCTTGAGCTCAGAGATTCTTTCTTCTGCTTGGCTAATTCTGCTTTCCTTGCTTAGTTTGTTATTTATTTCCATCACAGTATTCTTTACTGCTGTTATTTCTGACATCAACTTCTTCCTATTTTCCTCTTGTCTCTCCTCATTTTTTAAAATTCTTTCTATTAATGTCTTGAGGTCTGGGTTTATTGCATGTGACCAGTCATTCTGGGGGCTCTTCATTGTTTGTGTTCTCGAATCTCTTTTCTCAGTGTCTGATCTCCCAGGGGTCTGTGGGAGACCTATATTCCTCTTTTGGTTTTTCTTCATTTGTGCAGTTTTTTTCCCCTTCCTACTTTTTCCTTCCCTCCATGTCACCATCTTCTTTCATTCTTTTATTCAGGGGTAGAGGGATTTGTTTTACTCCTTTTGTTCAATCTCCTATTTTTTATGTATGTCCTCTTACTTTGTTGAATTCTGGAGTTGCACTATAGGTTGGGGGTGGTCCTTTTTGCAGTTTTGAGATTTACTTAAGGGGGGAGTTGTGATTCAAAATCTATCTGCACATCCTGGTATTCACTGAGAGGTGTATGGATAATCTGAAACCCACTTCCCACTGCCTTGGAATCCGTCCATGCAGTGGGACTGTAGGTTTGCTCCCTGAAATAAAATGTGGTTAGCAGAGGGAAGAGAATGGAGCAGACAGTTGGGGGAAGAGAGGGGTGGACAGAGAGAGGAGTAAAGGGAGAAACAGATGAGTGTATCAACAAATGGTGAGAGAGACTTAAACTGAAACAGATAAAAACAATAGACCACGGCTACAGACTAACCAGCTCCCATACAAAAAAATAAATAAAACATACAATGATGCTAACATACAAGGTAACCAACCACCTTATTGGTGTGCTGTTCCTCTATACAAAGATATGGTTTACAGAGAGGAGGAAAGAGAAGAAAAAGAAGAGAAAAAAGGAACAAAACATAGAAATAGAATCAAGTCATTGAACTAACAGAACCATTCAAGCACACTCTGAGACTTTTCATTTAAGTCCAGTGTCCTTTCAGCTCTGATTTCTAGCTTTCTTTTCAAGCTGGTAAATTAGTTCGCAGTTTGGTTCAGTTGTCTCTGGCCTGATGTGAAGGACAGTTCAGATTACCATCCGTTCACCACTCAAATCTGGCCCATGATTGTTTTTCAAGTTTGTTTCTCCTGTTTCAGTGCTGTTACCTTGAATTGCCAGCAGGTAGGGTAGTGCTATCTCAGCTGCTCGCCACAGAGGGGGTAGGGCCAGACAGGAGCCGGGCCAATGTAAGCCTGCCTCAGGGCACACGGAAGAGACCCACAGCCCACAGTACATCAAGGTGGCAGCAGAGGTAGCAGTGATCCCAGCAGATCTTGCCTGCAGGTCTTCAAAGACTGAAGTCATGGATCGCCTCAGGCATGGGTGGCATGATGTGCTATGGCTGCCACAGAGGCCGCAGCAGTGCTGGCGGCTGCTGTGTCTGCAGCTGCAGTGTCTGTCCAGACTGCTGTGATGCCCCAGCGGTGGAAACGGCTGAGTTCCATGTGAAGAGCAGACTGCCAACGTTGGGTCCGCAGCCCATGGGGAGAGAGCCAGAGACCCTCTGCATTCTCCTTTGCAGAGGGTTTCATAGACCAGGTTGCCCTGTCACCATTTTGCCAGAAGTCCCTCCACATTTTCTTTATTCAGTCCACCTTTGATTAACAGCATGGTTGGTTCTATGTATCTGCTATTGTGAATAATGCTGTGATAAACATGCGTGTGCACGTATCTTTTTCATAGAGTGATTTGAGTTCCTCTGGGTATATTCCCAGTAGGGAGATGGCAGGGTTATATGGAAAGACAATTTTTAGATTTTTTTATGAATCACCACATGTTTTCCACAGAGGTAGTACAAATCTACACTCTCACCTACAATGTAGGAGTGTTCCTTTTTCTCCACAACCTTGCCAGCATCTGTTGTTTTTGGAGTTACTAATGATTGTCATTCTGACAAGGTGATATTTCAGTGGCTTTGTTTGTTTTGTTTTGTTTTGTTTTTTGAGTTGGAGTCTCACTCTGTCACCCAGACTGCAGTGCAGTGGCCGCTCCCGGCCACTGCAGCCTCGACCTGCTGGGCTCCAGCGATCCTTTTGCCTCAGCCTTCCAAGAAGCTGGAACTACAGGTGTGTGCAAACACGCCTGATTAATTTTTTAATTTATTGTAGAGATGAGGTCTCACCCAGTTGCCCAGGCGGGTCTTGAACACACGGGCTCAGGCAATCCACTCATCTCAGCCTCCAAGTTGCGGTATTACAGGCTGAGCCCCCAAGCCTGATTCTCAGAGTGATTTTAATTTGCACTTCTTTTATAATTAGTGAGGCTGAGCATTTTTTCATGTATCTATTGGTTGCTCATATGTCTTTTTCTGAGAAGTGTATATTCATATCTTGCCCACTTTTTTTAGAAATTTGGAGTGCAGTGCCATGCTCAGGGTCACCGTAGCCTCGACATGCTGAGCTCAGGTGATGCAACTGCTTTCCACGTAGCATGCGGTACCACACTCAGCTAATTTTTTATTTATTATAGGTACATAGTCTTGCCAAGCTGCCCAGGCTGGTCTCAAACATCTGGGTTCAGGCAATCTTCTTGCCTTGGCCTCCCAAAATGCTGGAAGTACAGGCTTGAGACACTGCACCAGATCTTTTTGCCCACCTTTTAATAAGGTTCTTTTGTTTTCTTTTTGGCACATTTGAGTTCCTTGTAGATCCTAGGTGTTAGGCCTTTGTCAGATATACAGTTAGCTAATATTTTTTTCCTTTTTGATGGGCTGTCTCCCCATTCTCTAAATGGTTTCTTTTGCTTCACAGCCATTTTTCAGTTTGGTGAGGTCCCACTTGTCTATCTTATCTTTTATGGCATTAGCTTTTGGAGAACTGAAAAAGCATTGGTTGCTATTCCAATGTGCCTAAGAGTGTTTTCTATGTTTTCTTCTAGGATTCTTATAGTTTGAGTTTTTAAAGTGTAGGTCTTTGATCTATTTAGAGTTGATTTTTGTGTATGGTGATAGGTAGGGTTCCTCTTTCAATCTTCTGCATGTTGTCAGTTTTCCCAGCACTGTTTACTGAATAGGCTTTCCTCTCCCCAATGGTTGTTGGTGGAGGCTTTGTCAAAGAGGACTTTCTTGAGAAATTGAGGTTTCACTTCTGAAATCTCTACTCTGTTCCATTGGTCTCAAAACTTGTTCTTGTACCAAATCCAAGCTGTTTTGATTATTATAAACTTATAGTAGAGTTTAAAGTCCGGAAGTGTGATGCCTCCTGCTTTGTTTCATTTGCTAAGTATTGTATTGGCTATTTATGGTCTTTTATAGTTCCATATGACTTTCTGTATTGTCAGAAATTTGTTCTATGAACAATTTTCAAAGGATCAAGAATGAAACAAGCGCCCTACCTATCATCATGCAAAACAATTAACTCTAAATAAATCAAAGACCTAAATGTAAAAACTCAAACATTAAGAATCTTAGTAAATGCAGGAGACATCCTTATGGAAATCAGTGTAGACAATCAATCCCTGATCAAAACCCCCAGATGTCCATGCCATAAGAGATAAGATAAACAAGTGTGTCCTCATTAAACTGAAAAATTTTGGCAAAGCAAACTGAACCATCAATATAATGGGGAGATAGCCCAAAAAATGGAAAAAAATTTGTCAACTGTATGTCTGACAATTGCCTAAGATCCAGAATCTACAACGAACTCAAGCATGCTGAAGTAAAAACAAACAAACAAAGAAACAAACAAAAAAACCCAACCCCATTAAAAAGTGGGCAAAAGACATGAATAGACACTTCTCAAAAGAATACATACTGTCAGCAGACACAAGAATAAGTGCTCAGTCTTACTAATCATCAGAGAAATGCAAGTCAAAACCACACTGAGATACCACCTAACCCAAGTAAGAATGGCCATCATTAATAAAACAAAAAACTACTGGTACTGGTGAGTATGTGAAAAAAAGGGAACACTTCTACACTGTTGGTGGGAATGCAAAATAGTTCAACCTCTATGGAAAACAGTGTGGCCATTCCAAAAGAACTAGAAATTGACCTTTTATAGTACCCAGCAATCCCCCTCAAGGGAATATACTCAGAGGAACTCAAATCATTCTACCTAAAGAATACCTGCACATTCATATTTATTGCATCACTATTCATACGAGCAAAAACACGGAACCAGCCTTGCTGCCTATCAAAACTGTACTGGATTGAAAAATGTGGTACATATACATGATGGAATATTATGTCGTCACAAATAAGGACAATTGTGGACTTATCAGCAATTATTTTGAGTCTATAATATTCAGTGATCTATAACAGAAACAAAGAACTGAGTACCATATGTTCTCACTCATAAACAGACCCTGAACACTTACCAATGTATGAGAGGGATTGGCAGTGGTGGGATACTGCCAGGAAAGGGCTGAGGGGTACATATCATCAGTAAGTGTACCTGATCTCAAAGCAGGCAAAGTAGAGACCTAAGGCAAGCCCAAACTTTTCCTGTATGATGACCACTTGTACACGTAATCTTGAATTGTATCCCACATCTTGAAAAAAAAATAATAATACCAAGATCTTCTCAGACCACATTGAAATAAAATAAATGTAATCACCTATAGAGTTCCCCAAAACACATAAACAGAAGCAAATTTTAAAACATGCTTCTAAAAGACTTTTGGGTTAACAAAGAAGTCATGATAGAAATTAAAATATTCCTGAATACAAAGGAAAACTAAGACACACATACCAAAACCTGTGGGACACCATGAAATTTATGGTGAGAGGAAAGTGTATAGCATTGCCTACATATATCAAGAAAAGAGGGATCTCAAGTAACAGTCTAACATCACACCTATGAGAGCTAGGAACTCAAGAGCAATTCAATCCAATACTTAGTAGAAAAATTGAAATTATTCAAATGAAGTCAAAGTTGAATGAAATAGAGTCCAAAAAATTATATCAAGGCCAAAGACACAGAAAACTGGTTATTTGAAAGGATAGTTATATCAACAGACCCCTGGTCAGATTGATGAGAGAGAGAGGGAGTCCAACCTAACATAATTAGTAATGAAAAAGACTTTGTCACAACTAACCCTGAAGGAGGTTTAAAGATCATCAAAGATTACTACAAACATCTGTATGCAAAAAACTAGAACATCTAGAGGGAATGGAGGGATTCCTGGCATCACATAACCTCCCATGACTGAAACAGGAAGAAATTGAAAGCCTACACAGACCAATAACGATCAAAAAAATCAACTCAGTCAAACAAAACCTCCTCTAACTGCCTGTGACAAAAGCTATTTTCCTGCCAAACAGTGGATGGTACACACCTCGGTCTTCCAATCTGGGGTTTCTGTCACAGCCCTTGATTTACGTGTCTTTTTCCTTTTGGTCAAAGAGGACTTATTAAGTGTAGAACTGAATGTAAATGAATGTTAAAACTTTAGAAGAGAGATCTGAACTAAAATGAAAAAAGGATTTGGACAACATGGTCAGCATATATACTTCATTCTTTTAGAACATTATCAAATTCAAAAATATCTTCTGTTCTTCCAAATGTTATGGGGAATTGTAAACTTCTGCCACCACTTTGCATGATCTGGCCCCACTTGCCTCTTTGTCCCCTCAGCTCTTCTCCTAGCCAACTACCTGGAAGTCCTATGGTCCTCTGCTCTGCCCTAGTACCTGGATCTGTCTTATCCATTATCCTTAGACCCACACAATTCTCCCAAAGTTACTGCCTATCACTTGTCTCTATTTCTTTGGAACACTTACGGGGGATTGCTCTTACCTTGTTAACTACTTATTTGCTTATCACTAGTCTTGCCCATCATGATAACAAAAACCACATCTGCTTTGTTCCTCAGTGTATCTCCAGTACCTTGTATAGTGCTTGGCATATAATAGGAGTTGAATAAACATTTGTGAATGGACAGAGAGAGGAAGAAAAGAAAGGGAGGAGGGAGGGAAGAGTGAAAAGGAGAGAAGGAAGGAGTGAAAGAGATAGGAAGGGAGAAAGAGAGAGAATGAAGGAAGAAGGGGTCCTGCTGTCATGTTGTTAGTGTCTAGTACAGGAGGTGGGAACATGTGAAACCAATTCTATGATTAGACATTTCATGGCAAGAACCATGATAGAAGTACAGATATCATGCTGTGAGACTAATTCAGGCTGGGGAACAAGGGCAAGTTTAAGGGGTCCTTCTG
>JAPVLO010004505.1:0-15056 GCA_027257055.1 Cephalopachus bancanus | reverse complement strand
AAGGACACTACATAATGCTAAAAGGTTCAATCCATCAACAAGAAATATTCATTCTAAACATATATGCACCCAACACAGGAGCACTAGTATTTATAAAGCTGCTACTAAGAAAACTAAAAAAAAGATATTGGTTCTAACACTATTATAGCAGGGGACTTGAATACCTCACTAACAGTCTCAGATAGACCATCAAGGCAAAAAATCAACAAGGAGATCCAGAACCTAAACTTGACACTTGACTAATGGAATTAATAGATACCTACAGAATATTCCACCCCAAAACCACAGAATATACATACTACTCATCACCATATGGAACATACTCCAAATCGATCACATCCTCGGCTATAAATCAAGCATAAACAAATTTCATAAGGTTGAAATTTTGCCATGCACCTTCTCAGACCACGGTGGAATAAAAATAAATATCTAAAGCTAGACTCAGTGGCTCAGCCTGTAATCCCGCGCCTTTGGGAGGCTGAGGTGAGTGAATTGCCTGAGCCCGCGGGTTCGAGACCCACCTGGGCAGCGAGACCTCATCTCTACAATAAATCAAAAAATCAGCCGGGCGTGGTAGCGCGCGCCTATAATTCCGGCTACTCGGAAGGCTGAGGTGGAAGGATCGCCGGAGCCCAGCAGGTCGAGGCTGCAGTGGCTGGGAGCGGCCACTGCACTCCAGTCTGGGCGACAGAGTGAGACTCCAACTCAAAAAAAAAAATTTTTTTAAATAAATAAATAAATAAATAAATAAATATCTATACCAACAAAACTTCCCCAAAGCCCACAAAAACATGGACACTAAACAGCATGATGTTGAACATCTACTGGGTCAACAATGAAATCAAAACAGAGATTAAAAGATTCCTGGAAACAAATAAAAATGAAGAAACATCTTACCCAAACCTCTGGGATCCAATGAAAATGGTTCTAAGAGGGGAACTTATATCTCTATGAACACACATCAAGAAAATGGAAAGGTCACAAGTTGACAGCCTAACAAATCACCTATGGAGCTGGAAAGAGAAGACCACCAAATCCTAACTTTAGCAGAAGAATCTGAATGACCAAAATAAGATCCCAAATACGGGACACTAAAGACAAAAATATCATAGAAACATCAACAAAACAAAAAGCTGGTTCTTTGAAAGAATTAACAAGATTGATAAACCCCCCCCAGCCAGAATGACCAAGAAAAAGAGAAAAAAAGTCCAAATAAACACAATCAGAAATACAAAAGATCCAATCACAACTAACCCCAAAGAAACACAGAAGGTTATCAGAGACTTTTTATGCACAGCTCTATGGAAACAAACTTGATAACTTGAATGAAATAGAGGACTTTCTGACACCACACAACCTCCCCAGGTTGAAACAAGAAGACATTGAGACACTAAATAGACCAATAACAACCCAGGAAATTGACTCCATTATAGGAAAATTACCTACAAAAAAAAAAGCCCTAAACCGGACAGCTTTCCAGCAGAATTCTACAAAATGTACAAGGAGAAGCTGATACCAATTATTAAAATTATTCCAGGCAATTGAGAAAGACGAAATTCTCCCCAAATCATTTTACAAAGCTAACATCACACTGATACCCAACCTGGGTAAAGATCCAACAAAAAAGAGAACTATATGCCAATATCCCTTATGAACATAGATGCAAAAAGGTTCAACAAGATTCTAGCAAATCGGATCCAAAAATATATCTCAAAAATCATCCACCATGACCAAGTAGGCTTCATCCCCAGGATACAGGGCTGATTCAACATCCGCAAGACCATAAATGTGACAAATACATCAACAGATGTAAAACCAAGAACCACATGATTATAAATTAGATGCAGAAAAAGCTTTTGATAAAGTCCAGTATCACTTCAAGATAAAAACCCTCAAACACCTAGGTATAGAGGTACATAACCTCAAAACAATAAGCATGATCTACAATAAACCCACAGCTAGCATATTGCTAAAAGGACAGAAACTGGAAACATTTCCACTGAGAACTGGAACAAGACACCACCCCTCTTGTTCAACATTGTGTTGGAAGTCCTAACTAGAGCAATTAGACATGAAAGGAAATCAGGGTATCCAAACAGGAAAAGAGGAAGTTAAGTTATCCCTCTTTGCTGACAATATGATCCTATACCTTGAAAATCCCAAAAGAATCTGTCAAAAAACCTGCTTGCATTCATAAAGGACTTTGGTGAAATCTTGGGGTACAAAATAAATGTGCAAAAGACAGTTGTGTGTCCTTATACACCAACAACAAGCAGGCAGAGAACCAAATAAAAGCACAATTCACAATAGCCACAAAAAAAATTGAAATACCTCGGCATCTTCTTAACCAGAGAAGTGACAGACCTTTACAATGAGAACTACAAAACACTGCTCAAAGAAGTCCAAGAAGACACAAACAAATGGAAAAATATTCCATGCCCATGGACAGGAAGAATCATTGTTAAGACATCCATACTACCAAAGGCAATCTATATTCAACGCAATACCCATTAAATTGACAACATCATTCTTCTCAGACCTGGAAATGACAATACAGCAATTCATATGGAGACATAAATGACCATGAATAGCCAAAACATTCCTTAGTGAAAGAAGCAAATCAGGAGATATCACACTTCCAGACTTCAAACTTTACTATAAGGCTACAATACTCAAAACACACTGGTATTGGAACAAGAGCAGGCATACAGACCAATGGAACAGGATAGAGATTCTGGAAGCAAAGCCTCAATTTCTCAACCAACTCATCTTTGATAAAGCTTCCAACAACAACCACTGGGGAGAGGAGAACCTATTCAGTAAATGATTCTGGGCAAACTGGCTGATCACATGCAAAAGATTGAAATAGGTCCCTTACCTATCACCATACACTAAAATTAACTCTAAATGGATCAAAGACCTAAACGTAAAACCTCAAACTATAAGAATCTTAGAAAATGCAGGAGACACACTCATGGAAAATAATTCAACATTCATCTTACCCTTCCTATGTGTACCATATCACAGGGTAACTTAATAGTTGATGAAAGGAAGGTTCTTCTGTAAAAGAGTTCCAGTCAATAAATGCTGAAGAAATGACAGAATTAGAACACCACTATCTGCAACTGTTAATTAAATGCAGACCTAGGCAATGATCTTTAAAGACTGCATAAAACAGGAGATGAAAAGCAGATAGGGAGTTTTTATAATGTATGGATCAGGTTGACAATGCCCAAAACAAGGGATCAATTTCCAAGTCACAGAAGAAAAGATAACCAGACCCTATGAGCCTCCTGGTGTAACACTACAGGAAAAAACACCATCATATCAGACTTACTTTTGCTAAAAAACTTGAATTTAATTAAACCTCTAAATCTAATTAACAACTTAAAAGAAATAAGAGGGGCAGAGGACCACGATAAACAACACAGTGAGTATACAAACAGCCAAATCCAGAATGCCAGCTACACAGGACAAAGCATCCAGTTTTTTAAACAAATAAATTGAAAGGTTAAAAAAAGAGGGGAGACCTCTTTTTATATTAAAAGAAATTTAACATTTCAGATAAATTAAAATTAAAACTACAAGGAGATACCACCACACGTCCACCCAATGAAAACAATGGAAAATTCCAAGAGCTGGTGAGTATGTGAAGTAGTGGAACTCTCAACACTACAAGTGGGAATACAGACTGTAAAAACCACTCTGGATGACTCTTTTTAAAAATTTTGTTATAAAGATGTGGGGTATGAGTCAGGATTAGGTACATAATGCATGTGCAGGTGAAGTCTGGACCTCCAACTGGTCCTCACATTCCCTGGTTTAGGACCAGGTACCCTTTGTGTTGTTACATGCCCCTCCCCTTCCACTCTCCCCTATCTATGTCCTGTGACTACTGATCCCTCCCTTGTGCTATTGTGTTAATGTTCAGGTCCCACTTATAAGTGAAAACATGTGGTGTTCAGTTCTTTGACCTGTGATAGATCACTAAGTATGATGGCCTCCAACTCCATCTGATTTGCTGTGAATTAAAAAAACAATAGATTCTGGTGCAGATGCAGAGAAAGGGGGATGTTTCTGCACTGATGGTGGGAGTGCAAAACTAGTCTAACCTCTATGGAAAATAGTGTGGCAATATCTAAAGGAATCAGAAATTGACCATCCATATGATCCACAATCCTCCTTCTGGAAATATACCCAGAGGAACACAAATCATTCTACAAAAGACACCTGCACAGGCATGTTTATTGCCGCAATAAACATGCTCACAATAGCAAAAAATGGGACCAACCCTACTGCCCATTGAAAGTAGAATGGATGAAGAAAATAAGGTGTATATACATGATGGAATATTATGCAGCCATAAGAAAACACTCTGGAAGACTTCTTGGCAGTATCCTCTGAGCCAAGCTATACAAACCCTATGACTCAGAAATACCACTCTTGGGTATGTGCCAAGAAATAAAAATAAATATTAATCTTAAAGGAATGTGAAAGATTTTTCACACCACTAGCATTTATAATAAGTGAAAAAATGGAAAATAGCATGTATCCATGGCAGATACAGATATTGTGAAATAACCACAAAATGCCTACTGTCTTCATAATTACTATCTTTTTCTGTTCTTAAATACCTTCTGATACATAGCAGAATGCCTACTGAAGCATAGTTTCCACACAGAGAGGTACAGTCCTGCCTAACATCAACCACCATGGGCTGACATGATTCAACAAATGTGTCTTCTTCCTGAGTGTACTGGTAAGAAGTTGAGGCTTTGGAGACAGACTAGGGGCAAGCCTTAGTTCTTACAAACTGTAAGGCTTTGAATGTTTTATTTCACCTTACAGCCACTCAAATGCCTTATCAGTAAACCTGGATTAAATAGTACTTACTAAAGATGACAAAACATTTAAAAAACAAGTATTGCTTTGCATTTGGTTTCACAAAGATAAATTGTCAGAAAGGTTATTATTTTTAAAATTTTACTGCAGAGAAGGATGAAACTCGACCCCTACCTATCGCCATATGCAAAAATTAACTCAAAATGGATCAAGGACTTAACTTTGAAACGTCAGACTATAAGAATCTTAGAAGAAAACTTAGGGAACACCCTCCTGGACATCAGAGTAGGCAATGAATTAATGGCCAAGTCCTCAAAAGCAAATGCAGAAAAAGCTAAGATTGACAGATGGGACATTATAAAACGAAAAAGTTTTTGTACAGCAATAGAAACCATCAAGAGAGTAAAGAGACAGCTGGGCACCATGGCTCATGCCTGTAATCCCAGCACTTTGGGAGGCTGAGGCGAGAGAACTGCCTGAGCCCAGGAGTTTGAGACCAGCCTGGGCGACATGGCAAGACCTCATCTCTACAATAAATAAATTTTAAAAAATTAGCTGGGCTCGGTGGCTCAGGCTGTAATCTCGCGCCTTTGGGAGGCTGAGGTGAGTGGATTGCCTGAGCCCGCGGGTTTGAGACCCGCCTGGGCAGCGAGACTTCGTCTCTACAATAAATCAAAAAATCAGCCAGGTGTGGTAGCGCATGCCTGTAGTTCCAGCTACTTGGAAGGCTGAGGCGGAAGGATCATCGGAGCCCAGCAGGTCGAGGCTGCGGTGGCCGGGAGTGACTGCACTCCACTCTGGGCGACAGAGTGAGACTCCAACTCAAAAAAAAAAAAATTAGCCAGGCATGGTGGTATGCACCTATAGTTCCAGCTACTTGGAAGGCCGAAGTGGAAGGATTGCCTGAGCCCAGCAGATCAAGGCTGCGGTGGCTGTGATTATGCCACTGCACTCCAGACTGGGTGACAGTGTGATACTCCAATTTAAAAAAAAAAAAGAGGGAGAGAGAGGACTCTATTTGCAAGCTATGCCTTTGACAAAGGCCTAACATCCAGGATCTATAAGGAACTCAAACGAATTGACAGGAAAAAACAAATGACCTCATTAAAAAGTAGGCAGAGGACATGAACAGACATTTCTCAAAGGAAGATATTCAAACAGCCAACAAGCATGAAAAAATGCTTAGCCTCACTAATCATCAGAGAAATGCAAATCAAAACTACAATGAGATACCACCTAACACTAGTAAGGATGGCTATCTTTAAAAAAAAAGTCAAAAAATAACAGGTGCTGGCATGGCTGTGGAGAAAAGGGAACACTTCTACACTGTTGGAGGAAATGTAAACTAGTTCTTTTGCGGAAAGCAGTGTGGTGTTTTTTCAAATAACTAATAATTGAGCTTCCATATGATCCAGCAATTCTTCCTCTTGGAATACACCCCGAGGAACATAAATCACTCTACCAAAAAGATACCTGAACACGTATGTTCATTGCAGTACTATTCACAATAGCAAAAACATAGAACCAAGATACCCATCGAAAGTATACTGCATAAAGACAATGTAGTACAGATACACAATGGAATACTATGCATCCATAAAGAACAAAATCATGTCCTTTGCGGCAACATGGATGCAGCTGGAGACCATCATACTAAGTAAACTATCACAGAAACAAAAATTGAATATCCCATGTTCTCACTCACAAGCAGGCCCTCATCACATGAGCACAAAAGTGAGAACAGACACTGGACACTACTAAAGGAGGGAGGGAGACAGGAGGGATAAGGGGCACACAACACCATACTGGGTACCAGGTCCACTATCAGAGGGGAGAGGGCTCCCTAGAAGCCCACCTGTATGCAATTTACTTATGTAGTAAATCCTCACATGTGCCCAACTCTAAAATAAAATTTTAAAAAGAGGGATTTACAAAATAAAATAACATAAAATTTTACCACAGAGATATCATGATACTAGACTCTTTGTGACCTTGATACAGTGAAAAAAAACCAATCTATACTTCAGGTATTTTTTTCCCTGTAAAATGGGGAAACAATTGTCCCTACCTCATGGGCTGTTGCTTTAGGAATTACATGAGTTAATACATGAAAACCCTTATAGACCGGGCATGGTGGCTCATGCCTATAATCCCAGAACTTTGGGAGGTCAAGGCAAACGGATTGCCTGAGACCAGTCTGGGCAACTTGGTGAGACCTCATCTCTACAATAAATAAAAAAAATTAGCCAGGGTTGGTGGCATGTGCCTGCAGTTTCAGCTACTTGGAAGGCTGAGGCGGAAGGGTCACCTGAGCCAGCAGGTCTAGGCTGTGGTGGCCATGAGCGTGCCACTGTACTCTAGCTTGGGCGACAGAGTGAGATTCCAACAGGAAGGAAGGAAGGAAGGAAGGAAGGAAGGAAGGAAGGAAAGAAGGAAGGAAGGAAGGAAGGAAGGAAGGAAGGAAGGAAGGAAGGAAGGAAGGAAGGAAGAGAAAACCCTCAGAACAGTGCTAAGTACACAGAAAAAGATCAATATTGTCAACTCTTGCATAAATACTTGCAAGTTGAGTTTTTCATAGTTTTGAAAATTTTGTCCTTTGTATTTGTCTTTAATAAAGCTTAACAGTCTTACAACTCAATCCTATTCATCAACTGATGCATTTAAAAAATCACTTCTTTTCATTACAGCCATTATTGGATGACCTAATTACCTTGAGAACATCTCAAATGCACTTGACACAACTGATCTCAGAAAACAGTACTACCATATCTCCTCATGGCTGAACAAAAAGCCAGTTGTGCTTTAAGTGCCCAGATTGACCACATTCATAGCAACTAATACCATTCCCTTTAGCAGGTTTATTCTTATCAGGCCTCTTTTGGGTGGCTGGAGCTTTGCCCTTAGTGGCAACTGCCAATAGGTTTGTTTACCTTTTCTCTGGCTGGTGCTCATTTTGGAGTTCTTCTCCCTTTTTTTCTAAATGTTTCAGTTTCTAAGAACTTCAGAAGCTTTCTATAATTGGGAGTTTGGTATTCATAGTTCTGGGTAAAACCTCTGGAGTTGGGCATTTAATATTCCATAGGATATAATCTTGTTTGCAAAGTAGTGAAATAAATTTTTAAAATACCTCTGCATACAGAACTTTTGACCATTTTTTTAGGTCTACAAAGTGAATTTAATTGCCAGATAGATTTGCTTCTTTTCAGATCTTATTATTTGCCAATTTATAGTTCAAATTTGATTTTAAAAATGTACTTATTATTATTATTTTTAAACCATGTAATTTTAATTTGCTCCAATCATTCAAAATCTGTCCCATTGGAATGTCTGAGGGTACAGATTAGGACACATTTTCTTGGTCACGTTTCTTGAAAACCCAGAATTTGTTTTGAACATTTGCAATTTATTCCTCAAAGGAGAATTCTAAAACAAACACATAACTAAATAAAGCCATAAACTGCAATGCCAAGTATCCCTGGGACCCTGATGGCTTCTCCCAGGCTGAGTATTCTCAGTCCTACTTGAAGTTCCCCTCCTTTTTTTTGCTCCACAAGTTTCCAATGATGCCTACAAAATGGCCTGGTACAAAACCTTTTTAGAGTGAACAGACCACGTAGATGTAAAATGATCTGTTTCGACTTATTCCTAATTATGAACAGGCAAAATTGTCAATAATTCTCATGAATTACTAAACACTAGCTTTAGTTGTAAGATGTGGACAATTAAATGAGAGTGATTAGGTCTCACTCTATGCTCCACAGAGTGTGCCTAGTACTTGGCCTGTCCCTTAGGTGAAGTACTGAGCTTACAAGGTGACTTAATCAGGTGGGAATGGTCAGTTCCCATGCCTTATTAAGTCCTGCAAAGTATTCAGCATTTAAAGCTTTACCAGTCTTGTAAGGGGTGTGCTAGTCAGGCATAGCCAAAAAAGCAAGCATTGGTGTTATCTAGCATTACAATTTAAAGTAGGGATTTAGCATACGTTACACAACTCTAAGAGACTTCCCAACAGTTTTACAGGGACAAGCAGTTGATTAGGATCTTAGGCAAGGCCTAAACCTTTAGAAACAGACTTACTTTAAACTAACCTGGCTTTTAGCATTTGAAAATAAGAACAGCCTATTCAGTCCCTTAGTTACCAGAGAAAGATTATAAAATTATTTTCTCCAAGGCTAGCATTAACTTGCACTGAGTTAGCAAAAGGTAAGTAGCATATAAGAGACATTTCTACATATTTTTACAGGTGGATTAGAATGAACTCCTTCAAAATTTATGAAGGAGAACACAGTCTAAGGAAGGGAGGGGGTGTGGTCCTGGGAAAGAGTTTAAGATAACCGGTAGCACTTCATATACGCAGCAGACAATTTTTCCACAACGTTAACAACAAAAGGCAGAAATTTTAACAGTGCCAACAGGTTGGCAGAAAACATCACACAAAGGGAGACATAAAATAAAGAAACATGTGCCAACCAAGTTTTTAAAAGACGACATGCCCCATTAAACAAAGGATAATAACTCAACCAGTTTTTCAGCAGATTCAAAATGACAGACACACACAAATAAGAGAATGAAGGGTATGGGAAACATCCACTTTGTCCCCCTCTGGCCATATTTCTCACGAAGATATCTCAGACACCTCTTAGCAATTGGCAGGTTGGTACACCCCCAACGCAGACTAACTTTATGTGGAGCCCTCCGCTGTCTGTCTCATTCACACATAATCACAAAGCACATTCTTCAACCCTCCGCCCTAATCCTAGGAGTCTACAGGTTCATCTTCAGACAGTGTTGCCTTCCACTGCCTTTCAGTCCTTTCCTTCAGGCTGGAGATTACTAACAGACTCTGGGAGGTGATCAAGCTCCCCTTCTGCCATCCATTGGCAGGTCTATGCAAAGGCCCTTATTCCTACCCCTTTTTTTCGGTGGTCTTTCTGTCCTTTCTGTCAGGTGGTCGTCCTTATGCCAGTTCCTCGCCTCCTGGGTCCCTGTTGTGCTTTCATGGTCCGAGCCTCAGTGCACCCGGGGGGGGCCTCCCTCCTACGGATCAAAAGGTCCATTGCGTGCCAGGGGAGATTGCCCTTCCCATCACCCTGGAGATCACACCCCCATGACAAAGGAGTTGGAACATACCGTCTCCAAACTCTCCTTTCCCAGCCAGTACATCAGAATAATGTAGCAGGAAGATAGAGAGGTCATGACACCAAGACTATTATAGGAAGTGGCAACTTTATTATGCTGGCGGGCTCGACAGGCTAACGTTTCCAAGTTGAGCTCCCCAGAACGGGAGAAGAGGGGTCTTATACCTTTGCTTAGGTAAGGGAGGGGGTTGTGTTGAGCAATTACACATTTTCTTTGGCATTTACAAGGTGGTGCTCAGAAAAATCAGATCTTTCAAAGAACAAATGGTCTCCAGGAAATGCAGGGCAAGTAGGGTTGTAAACCATCAACTTCAAAAGAGGGGTTTTGGATAAGTCTGTGAATTAGTTACCCTTTTGCATTTCCATGAAAGCTGTCAGTCCTTGGCTATTTGGTTTTTCTCAAACAAAACTGGCGGGTTTTCAGAGCTTGTCCATTGATTTTCAAAAGGAAATACTTTAACTGCTACCAGTCCCCTACCTGCCACAGTCCCACTTGTCTATCTGATTTCTTAAGGTATTGGCTTTTAGGTTTCTGAATAGGAATTGGTTCCCAGTTCGAATTTTCATAAGGGTGTCTCCTGCGCTTTCTAATATTCTTATAGTTTGAGGTTTTACATCTAGGTCTTTGATCCATTTAGAGCTAATTTTTGTGTATGGTGGTAGGTAGGGGTCCTGTTTCAATCTTCTACATGTGGTCAGCTAATTTTCCCAGCACCATTTACTGAATATGTTCTCCTCTCCCCAGTGGTTGTTGTTGGAGGCTTTGTCAAAGATGAGTTTGTTGAGGAATCAAGGCTTTGCTTCTGGAATCTCTATCCTATTCCATTTGTTGCTTTAAATGGCAGCATTTGGGGGTAGTTTATTATGCAAGAATAGATAATTAATACAAGTATAAACAAAGAATTCATGGAAAGAACAATATATATATATGCCCAAGAAACATTTGAAAACACATTCCTTAATGAAATGCAAATGAAAACCTGGATACATGCTATTTTGATGAAAAAAGGCAAGTTGCAGAGCCACATGGATGGTAGGAACATAAACATTCTATAGAAGGGCAGGACCCCAACTTCAGGGAGCCATGGGGACTCACCTTTCCTGAACACTGAATCTTTTCCAATCCCATGCATTTCCCACAACATTTATAGTTGTAGAGGATATAATCTCTACACTGTTTGTAGCTGCAGAAACAATGATGTTTGTAGATTAAGTGGTTGAGGAACATCCTTCCACTAAGTGAAAAAGCAGAGACTGGCACCCTATATGTCCCCACACAGACTGTGTGACACTCAGCTGCACATCACACTAGAATCAAGTAAATCTTGCTTTCCTGATCACCCAGGTCACTACCGAAATCTGTATCTTCACCTCTGAAGCCAGACTGCTAGTTTTGACTTTCTTTCTGCAAGTCAGATAAATAACTTCGTTGGGCCTCAATCTTCTACTCTCAAGGGAGTGTGTTTGTGTGAGTGCTTTAGAAAATGAAGTCTTCAGACAACCTGTAGCATGATGATTATGTGCTCTCTAATAGAGGAGCAGGTGTAATGTAGAGATTAATACTTGAAAAGACAGACCCCAAATACCTTCACATTAGGGATGCCTAGACTCTTTCATAGAAATTGGCCAATCAACCTGGAAAGAGGCTATGCTAAGTGACGTCTTCACTAACAATACCAGATAGGGTAGACTGCCCCATGTAGACACCTCACTGGGATCTTCAATAGTTTCTTTTTATACTTTGATGACATGACAACTGGGAATTTTTTTATTGTTATTGTATTTACTGTATACTAAATGTACAATTTAAAATTATCCTTTGTATACAAATATGCCTATACTCATTACTGCATTTTTTTAATTGCAAAAAAGTCCAGTTTCATATGCCGCCTAACAATAGGCTACAGACACACAAACCTGTAGGTTCTCCTAGTGATATTGGTGGGATGTAGGCCCCAGGGGGTGTGTGTGTGTGTGTGTGTGTGTGTGTGTGTGTGTGTGTGTGTGTGTCCTCTGGGGGCTCCTGATGACAGTATGTTTGCCTAGAAGGAGATTAAGAATGTCTCTTGGTGGGGGTATATGTTGCGTTCAATTTTAGAGCAGAGCCGGATCTATGCTTTCTGGAGTCTTTCTGAAGGACATGACACAAGACCTGAACACAACTTGTTTCTGAGCAGCCGGTAATCCCATCCCCCTGATGGAAAGCAAGACTGGCTATGACCTCACCTTCTCAGGTCAGGGTGAATTCCTCCAGGTAGTAAGCTGTGGTGATCTGTCTAAATCTGCTTCTGAACATGGAAAGTGAGTGCTCGCCTCTAACTGCCATCAGTTGCAGAGACCTGAGAAGCTGCAACCTCTGGTCCACCGAACTCCACAGGATCAGTCACCTCTGTAAGAGCTCTGTACTGGGATATAAAATATTGTGAATTACTAGCATGTTTGACACATCATGCATTCATCCTTGCATTCATTCATGCAGGTGACAGGCATGAAGTCAATCTTCACACTATCTGCTTAGTTAGATTTTATGCTTCCCCCAAATGGAAATATGAAAGTGAAGTGTGGAAACATGAGTGTGGTGAATTCAGGTGGAAGATCTAAGAAAAGATAGCTCCTTCCCATTAAAATTTCGATCTGAAAGAATCTCTTATTATTGATTATTTTAAAACATAATTCAATATCTTGGACTCTTCTCTACATTTTTAGTTACAGTCCTCTTTACATATATTCTGCCCTTTACAACCAAAGTTCTATGAAGAATTCTCCATACTCAGCTCACAATCCCCTGCATGTCCCTCCACCTCAGTCCTCATTCCTTATCTAATGGGACTTTGATCCCCTACCTCTACACTGAAACAAATCCTGCCAAAGTTAATAACCATCTTTTTGCCACATTTATAGATCTAATGTGTTGAAATGCATTTCAAATGGAGAAAAACTTTTTCCTCTTCAACACAGGATTCATTAGCTTGTCCACAGAAAAGAATTACTTTGCAACCCCGTACTGTCAATTGTGTAAAAGTGGTAGTTGTAAAATAGCTTCCATAAACACAGAGTCAGATAATGAGGAAAGCTGAGTTGTAGACACTCTGCTTTCAAAGGAAGCACACATTTGCCTCGACATATAGCATGCTTTTACTTCAGTGAAAGGATCTTTGAGGAGATGTTTATGTGTGTTAGCAGTATTCTTTTCACACCCCCTTCAACATCACTTCTTATCTGTTTTATATTTCCTTCTCGAGGCATTACTGGATATGCAGTGAAATTATCTGAAATCATAATGCTGTTTCAGTCTTTGCAAAGGTTAAATGTTATCTAAAAGCACTATTTAACACACCATAATTAGACAATATAACAACGGTGAAACATGATGGTGGTGAGAGGGAACTCTTTTATAGTCTCCTAAGTCAAAATTATTTTACTGCACCACAGAAATCATGATGCTGGAATTTCTATTGTGATGTTTTTAGTCATAAAATACCCCAACTGTAAGTGTACATGAATCCATGCTAATATAAATAAATGTTTGAATTGATGAAGAAGTTGGTGAAAGGAGAAATTGCATGAATCAAAAAATTGTTTAAATAGTATATGTGGCTACCTGTACTTCATGAGTTGAAGTTTATTACCACCTCCTATCCCTTGAGACCAGACAAATGTAGTGACTCACTTCTAAAGAACAGGAGAAAAATAGTACTGTACACTGGATAAATTGGCAAGTAGCACCTTAGTTAAGTGATGAAGGTTAGGATCATCAGTGACATCACTGGTTGTCATATAAACCCAGATATTACGAGACAAGAAGGGCACAGCAACTCTTTCTCAAAATTCATAACCCCAAACTAATCAGGAGAAAAACAGAAGACTAGGCTTATACTCCTCAAGACTCATGAAAACAGTGTGGTCTTTCCTCAAATGTAGACCAGCAATTCCACTCCTAGGTACACACCCAAGAGAAATGAAAACATGTGTACATAAAAATTTGTTCAAAAATATAAGTTGCATCATTATTCTTGATACCAGTGGAGAAAACCCCCAGTGTCCACTAACTGATGAAAGGTTTTTTAAAAAGTGTGATATATGGCTAGTGTAGTGGCATGCACCTATAGACCCAGCTACTCGAGAGGCTGAGGTGGGAGGATCACCTAAGTCCAGAAGTTCGAGGCTTCAGTGAGTCATGGCCATGACACTGCACTCTAGCTTGGATGACAATGAGACCCCAACTCAAGAAATATGTGATATATTATTTTTTTATTTGCCAATAAAAGGAGTGAAGTACTGATATGCCACAACATGAAAAAACCTTGAAGACCTTATGCGAAGTGAAAGAAGACAGATGTAAAAAAAACAAATGTATGATTCCATTTATATGAAATGTCCAAAAGAGACAAATGCATTGACATTGAAAAAATAGCTGTGATTTCCTAGGGCTGGGGGTGAGGGGGGGGTTTGCTGCATTAACCCAATGAGATTTTTTGGAAGTGATGAAAATATCTAAAACTTGATTATGGTGATGGTTACACAACTCCATACATTTACTAAAAATTTTAAAAAATTGCACCCTTAAAATGGGTGAATTTCATTGCCTGTAAATTACTTTGCAAGAAAGCAGTTAAAAATATGATATGATATGATCTTCTATTATATCATAGTAAAGACAAAGCTTTTTCATACAAAGGCCTTGATGCACATGATTTATATAATCATGAATGTATATAAAACAGAAGTTTTATCCCAGCCTGCTGACTCCATGGACTGTGTTCTTCTGAGTAATGACCTACCTACTCCCTCACATGCTACCTTTTATTATGCTAGTGTGCAAAATTCCATTTATATCTGATCACTTCTATATCTTCCTATTGTGGTAGTAGCTTGAGAGTAGGTTAGTGACTAAGTCCAAGGCCTGTCCCCTATGACATGATGTCAGCATTATTATTTTCTTCGTTCCTCTGCAACCTTTCTCACATGATTAAATGAGAGAGTATGTAGGCATGTGAGAACCTGGCAAGTCTAAATGGCACTACCTTTCTGGGTGCCAGCACGGCAATGCTTATCAAAGGGCTACATAAGTGCACA
>JAPVLO010004504.1:0-43126 GCA_027257055.1 Cephalopachus bancanus | reverse complement strand
TGGGAAGCCCTCCTCTCCCTCCTCATTGTTGTTTCTTCCTGCCCTCTGGAGATTCGAACTTGCCTCTCAAGTTTGTTTCTTGTATAGTGCCCTGTGTTGGCCCCTTCATCTGACAGCTCCTGACACAAATCTCACTCTCGGGCTCCTGAGTCCCAGGATGGACATTTGTGTCTAAACCATCATCAGCATCACTCCCTAAACAGACACGCACACACGCACGCACACACAGAAGTCTGTCCTTACCCCTATCAAACCAGAATTAGCTGAAAGCCCAAGCTTTGGAGTCCCAGACTCTGAGTATGCCTACAAGGCCCTTACACGAAGCTGCCTCTATCCGAGGTGGGTCTGGGGTTCCTTCCTTTCCTTAGTGCACTCATTTTCTAATGGATTGTGATTCCGGGCCCTTACAACCTCTAATTTCCTCTCTGCCCGGCACACCATTCTTCTTTGTCCTCACTGTCCACCTCTCATGCCCACATCCCAAAGATCCTTATAGAGAATGAAGCAAGTCTAGAAATGGTGCAGTGGCTCACACTTACAATTCCAGCACTTTGGGAGGCAGAGGCAAGAGGATTACCTAAGCCCAGGGGTTAGAGACCAGCCTGGGCAGCATGGCAAGACCTTAACACTACAATAAGTCTGAAAAATTAGGTGGTGTTGGTGGTCCATACCTGTGTTCTCAGATGCTTGGCAGACCGAGGCAGGAAGATTTCCTGAGCTTAGCAAGTCAAAGCTGTGGTAGTTGTGATCAGGCCATTGCACTCCAACTTGAATGACAAAGTGAGACTGACTCAAAAAAAAGATTACAATTAGGAAGACGAGTTTTTTGTTTGTTTTGTTTTGAGTTGGAGACTCACTACGTCGCCCAGACTGGAGTGCCACGGCATACTCTCAGCCACCCCAGTGTCGACCTAATGGGCTCTGGCTATCATTCCACCTTTGCCTTCCAAGTAGCCGAAATTACAGGCACACACTACCATGCCCAGCTAATTTTTTTTTTATTGTAGAGATGAGCTCTTGCCAAGTTTCCTGGGCTGGTCTCAAACCTGTGGACTCAGACACTCCACTCGCCTCGGTCTCCCAAAGTGCTGGGATTACAGGCAGAGCCAAGAAAAGTTTTTAAAAAAGTTCTATAGTCATAGGTTAACTTAATTGAAACTGACATTTAGGCTACATATGTATTGATTTAAGGCGTCTATACTCCCCCTGTAAAACCTCTACAGTCGACTGAATTGTTTCTCCTTTTACTTCTGTCTGTTGCTCCTTCTCTTGCTGCCCTCAATGCCTCATGAGGGGACATAAGAAAAAAATTTCTAACATCTGGGATACCTTAAAAAAACAGAGAAAGTGCCGCAGACTCCTCGTTTGAAAGGAATTTCTGTTTTTCCTCATGGAAACCCAAGAGTTGGAAGTGGACACATTCCTCTCAGGTCTTTACTCTCTTTTGTACGGCTATGACCTCATCTCTTTGGCTTTAGAATGGTACCAGAGATTACTTTGTACTGTGAGAGGATTTGACCTTGGCAGGTAACGGCTGTGATTCCCTGATAAGAGCTACAGTGTTACAGATGATTGACAGCAGTTGTTTATAGGAAATGGTTACTAGCAAAAGGGACTTGTATTCACATAATCATGTTTAGGTCTAAATTCAGTGACTTTGAGATGTAAATCTTCTTTGTTTATATTCATATTCATTTTAATATCAAAAGAATGTCAAAACTGTGGCATAAACAGTCTTGAATTTGTGGCTTCATGTTTGTCTCCCAATGCATCACCACACATCATGGGAGTCTGTGAAACTCAGTTACATATAACAATGGAATATTATGCAGCTATAAAGAAGGACAAAATTATAAACTTCACAGCAACTTGGATGGATTTAGAGTCTGTAATACTCAGTGATCTATCACAGAAACAAAGAACTGAGTACCACATGTTCTCACTCATAAGTGGACCCTGAGCAATTATCATAATACTATAAGAAAGGGATTGGCAGTAGTGGAAACTGCCAGGGGAAGTGGCAGCGAGGCACACTTCGTTAATAAGGGTACCTGATCTCAAACCAGGTGACATGGGGACCAAAGTGAAGCCCAAACTTTACCTGTTCAATGACCATTTGTATAGGTAACCCTGAATTGTACCCTACATCTTTAAAAATAAAAAAATTTAAGAAGAGAAGCAAGCTGGTGAAAGAAAAAAGAAACCCCAATAGTAGCCTAGAAGGCTGTACATACAATAAATAGTGACATCTAACTAACACCATCATCACCAGAGAAACAAGGAAAATGTAATTAATGGCTAAGTTCATGTAGTGGATTTTAGGTAACCTTACCATTTTCTTCCTTTTGGATAATATAGTTTTAATACTTATATAATAAAAAATGTGTTTAGAAGAACATTGCTGAGATGCCAAGTCTCTTGGGTGGTAACACAATCTGAGGCTGATGAACACAATACTAGGTTTCAATTTTGGTATCCTTTATTGGACTAATATTAAGTAACGCATGATTATAAAAAATGTGAATCATAAGTTTTGAACACACTATGTTGAGATGACTGTAGGTTGACTACACGCCAAGGACCAGAATTCAAATGAATAAAATCTACAGCACAGTCGGGCTCGGTGGCTCATCCTGTAATCCCGCACTTTGGGAGGCTGATGTGAGTGGATTGCCTGAGCCCGCAGGTTCGAGACCTGCCTGGGCAACTTGGTGAGACTTCATCTCTACAATAAATCAAAAAATTAGCCGGGCATGGTTGCCCGCGCCTGTAGATCCAGCTACTTGGAAGGCTGTGATGGAAGGATTGTTGGAGCCCAGCAGGTCAAGGCTGTGGTGGCCAGGAGTGTGCCACTGCACTCCAGTCTGGATGACAGAGTGAGACTCCAACTCAAAAAACCCCACAAAACAAAAAAAACCCTACAACACTGGGTCAATGAACAATTCCATGAAATAAAGTGTGAGGAAGACAAAGAAAAAAATGAAAAAATGTCACACATGTACAGACTAAACATTTCTCCTTTAGGCCCTAACACACTGCCTCTAATGAGTGAATGCAAATGTCTTATCTCAGCTCTCACAGTCAACAATGATCTCTTCTACCTTTACTATTTTCCCTATTTTGTAAAAATAGAGACAGTCTGGTTTTGATCACTACATTCAAGCAATCCTCCCACCCCAGCCTCCCAAAGTGCTGGAATTGTAGGCATGAGCCACCACAGCCAGCCTATGCTGCTTTCTCTATGTCAGACAGTGGGTTCATCCCCACTGGATGTCTGGGGCTAAGCCACTGTGTGATGCACAAGAGCCCCTCATTCCTCCTCCAAAGTTGTGAGTAGCGCTAACACAAGAGATGGAAGGTTACTCAGTAAATATAGCAACCCTCAATCATTAAAAGTAGCTCACAGAGTGACTGTGACCTTCTGGGAGAAAAGTTGTCACTGGTCTGTACAAAACATTCGTCTCTTCCTAATTTCACCACTGAAAATGTCCCTGCATTTACATCAAACACCTAATAGAGGTGAACAAAAGGATTATTTTCCTTCTCTGAAAAAAAAGGAATAATGCTATAATTTACAGGGAATGCAGTAGTTAAAATTAGTGAAACTTCAGTTTCCAATTTATCAAAACCTAGACCTTTAGATTTAGAAGTCACTATTATGTTTATTGACATCTTGCTGTTAATCAGTTTAATGCAAAATTGACTGGGTTCACTATAGTAGGATTATACTGCCCAAAAGCATTTAAAATTGTCTAATTTTATAGATTTTCCTCGTTAGCCATAATCTTATAATTTAAGAAAAATTTTTTGCACAGATATTCCTAAATATATGCTGAATAATCAGCAATTGTGTTGCTAATTCACCATTCACTGTAAAATATGTAAAACTGAAACCAATTAAGCACATTGGGTTTCATGACTCTTGAGTGGATGGTTTTTGTGATCAAGAATGCAGCAAAGGTGCTGTAAGGTTAATCTGTAACCTGAGGTATTGAGGTGTTGTGGTGACGCTCATCTTGAGGGTTGAAGAATCTAAATTTCTAGAGGTCTAAGTTTAGGTCCAAAAATGTGCCCTCGGTGCAGATATAGTGCTGGAGACTCTTTCTTTCTTTCTTTCTTTCTTTCTTTCTTTCTTTCTTTCTTTCTTTCTTTCTTTCTTTCTTTCTTTCTTTCTTCCTTCCTTCCTTTCCTTCTATCAGAGTCTCATTCAGTCACCAGGCTAGAGTTCCATGGCACAATCACAGCTCACCACAGACTAGAACCCCTGGGTTCAGGCGATCCTGAACCTACCAAGTAGCTGCAACTACAAGCACATGTCACCAAACCTGGCTAACTTTTTTTGTTGTCGTCATAGAGATGAGGCATCACTGTGTTTCCCAGGCCAGTCTCTAACTCCTGGGTTCCAGCAATCCTCCTGTCTAGGTCTCTGAAACAGCTGGGCATCTAGTTTTCTTTTTCTTTTTTTATTTTCTTAGAGACAAGATTTCACTTTGTCACCCAGGCTGAGTGTAATGGCATGATCAAAGCTAACTATAGCCTGGAACTCCTTGGCTCAAACAATTTTCATACCTCAGCCTCCCTGGTCTTACAGGCACAGGCCACCACACTTGGCTATTTTTTTTTTTTTGAGTAGGAATCTCATTCTGTTGCCCATACTGGAGGACAGTGGCACACTCACGGCTACCGCAGCCTCAACCTGCTGGGCTCAGGCGATCCTAGTGTCTCAGCCTTCCAAGTAGCTGGAACTATAGGTGTGTGCCACTATGCCTGGCTAACTTTTCTATTGTAGAGACAAGGTCTTACCAAGTTGCCCAGGTTGGTCTCAAACCTCTGGACTCAGGCAATCCTCTTATCTCAGGCTATTTCTTTTTTTAAAATTTTTCTATAGAGACAGGGTCTTGCTATGCTGCTTAGGTTGGCCTCAGACTCTTACATCAAGTAATACTGCCACTTTGCCACCAGTTAATACAGCCATACTCTCCTTTCACCAAGCATAACCCACCATACCTTGGCTGGAGGTTCTTATAGGTAGTGTTTTCAGACACCTCAACAGGTATGGGTTTGGGCTTTCTAAGTGGACTGTTCTTCTTGGGATTTCCCTGATTCTGCAGAAAGACAAACTGCAAAAGCAAGTCCCTAAACACCTTTGTTTCTAGGAGCATAGTCCTTAGTGCCCCAGCTACTCCTAGCAAAAGTGAGGCCACCATGACAGCAACATGGAGTACACCAGGCAAGGCAGCACTGAGATGTAAATTTTCTACCTTGTTTTACCTAAGAGTCCTATGATAGGGACACAGTTTTACAGTTGCCTGCTTAACCATTTTTTAGGAACATAGAACAGGATTCAAGAGATTCACAGTCTAAAGTGGGGGAGAGAAACCAACTGAAACAGTCCAATGAGGAATCTAATAACTAGGCCGGGTATGCTGGCTCAACCTGTAATCCCAGCACTTTGGAAGGCCAAGGTGAGAGGATTGTCTGAGCCCGGGGATTCAAAACAGCCCCAGCAACTTGGTGAGAACTCATCTCTGCAATAAATCACAAAAGGCTGGTGAGGTAGCGTGCTCCTGTAGTTCGAGCTACTTGGAAGGCAGAGGTGGAAGGATCGCCTGAGTCCAGCAGACTGAGGCTGCAGTGGCCGTGAATGTGCCACTGCATCCCGGTCTGGATGACAGAGTGAGACTCTAACTCAAGGAAAAAAAAAGAAAGAAAGAAAATGCACTTTTGGTAAAGAAGGTTATAAAAGACATGAGGATGTGGTTTTGCTACAGGAAAAGGAGTTGTGTCTAGTTTTGAGGCAAGATAAAGGTTGTTTCAAAATGAAGAAAAATATTGAAGTTATCTCATAGGCGACTGAGGCAGGTGTCTCGACTGGTAGAGGTTTATTTAACCAAAGTTTTAATATGCATCTGGTAGATACACATGTCACAGGAGAATCTGTGACCTGTGCTTTCCAATGAAGGCTTGAGTGATGTCAGAATTTACAAGAGAAAGAACAGGTAGGAGAGAAATAAGGGAGGGAGGCAGACAGTGAGGCCAGCAGTTACTGTTAGGCAGATGTGCTGGTGTTATGGGAAAGCTGCAAAGAACTATGCAAGCAGTAGGATAGAAAAAAGTTATTTAGAAGGTAAATTGGAAAAAAAAGATTGATTCACCTTCTCAAGATTGAAAAGGAGGCCAAACACTGAAAAAGTGTCTGGCACTGGAGCTGGGTGCTTACATGGCTTTCTTTAAAAGGCTAGAACAGGAGTATTCCTGTGAAATGTAACACTGCGGACAGGGGTTGCCGTAGTGGTTTTGTGAATAGCTGTTCAGGAAAGCAGCAGACAAATAACTGATCACATAGGTAGAGAGGATAGCCCAAGGTCTGAAAAAACAGTTTCAAGACACAAACGTTAAGTTTTAAATGTCCTTAGATTTAGGAAACAAAAAGGCATTTGGTTAGGTAAGTGTTTTATATGGGATAATTACAGGAAGGCTGGAGTTATCAGACAGTGTGCTTCTCTTCTCTCAGTGTCCTAATGGTTTGTCATGCAGGATAATAACTAGAAACTCATCCTTGGAGCAAGATGTTAATTATAAAATCCTGATGCCCATTACTGGGAAGAGGTTATAGTTTTATTAGTTTCACTCAACGGTGACTTTAAATGGTAAGGTGAATTAACTTTACTTCAGAGCAAAAGTCTAGCAGAGCTGATTACACAATAACATATGATTTACTGAAGTATACCACTAATCAGTAGTTATAGCAAAACAAAATATAAAGCAGCTCTCTGCTTTCAAAGTAATCCCACTTTTGCTTTGTTAGTCCTTTCATTTCTCCCTCTTATTGTTTTGAGATAGCCTCACTTAAAGCTGGGAATAGAATGAAGGTCAGTCTTCTGTAACTGCTTCTTGCTTGACCAGGGCCTAGAGATGTCCCTGCCTGTCTAAATCAAGAGGAAGGATGAGAGGAGAGGAGTTAATGGAGTTGGCATTTCCAGGATTTGCACACAAAGGACTGTGCAGAAGCACTTGACTTTGAGAAAGTGTGAGTGAAAAAAATTTGACAATGTTATTTTGGTAGGTTGCTTTTTGCATTGTAGGAAATAAGGGTGAACAAGAGAATTTAAAACTAGTTCCATGAGTGAAAGAAAACTGTCCCTTTTGCTTTTTAATAATAAGCCTGATGTATAGCTACAATGATTGGTATGCTAAAGAGGGTGGAGCCCAGGTAGCCACACTGAGAGGGAAGATTGACATCTCTCTTCCTCTGACGGGAGGGGCAGGAGGAGGGGTGGTATTGGCATTCTGCCTTGACAGCAAAATGTTCCCTGAAGAAAGTTGAAACATTGTTCTTGCTTGAAGAAAAACAACTGGTAACATTTCAAGCAAAAATGTTACTTTGTTATTTATCTTATGTTAGATTAGTAATCCTTATGCCTGGAAGGAGATTGTAAAGTCTTTAGCAATTTGGAACTGAAAAGTACTATAGCTGATTATAGACTGCAGAGGGTGACTGAGATCTTAAATACTAGTTTTAGATTTCACAATAGATGTTGTTTACAAAAACAATTTACCTGGTTTGCTGCCAGTTCAGGAGGAGGCTGTGGGGGGAGATGTGGTTCCTGAAGATTTTGGTTCTACCCCACACTAGAGAGACTGAATTGGGACCCCGAAGATTTTAAGTTTTGTTTTGTTTTTTAGTTTAAGTATTAAAGTTTCCCAAAGTGTGATGTTATAACACAGGATTACAAGACCCATTAGAAGCTACTATTTATCTAGAGTGATAGTTCAAAGAACTTGAAGAAGTAAAACAACAGCAACAAAAAACTCACTTTTTAAAAAATTTAATTTTTTTAATTAATTTATTTTTTATTATAAAGTTGTGGGGTACAGTTAAGGGTTAGGTATACAATTACATTTCATTCAGGCACCCTGTTGATATGGGGTGTTTCCCCGTTCCCAGACAGATATTTGCTACCGTTAATCCTATCTCCCTCCCCCCCACCCATAGTTTCCCAGTACTGTCAGTCATTTTCTTTCTTTTTTTTTTTTTTTTTCCGAGTTGGAGTCTCACTCTGTCCCCAGACTGGAGTGCAGTGGCCGCTCCCGGCCACCGCAGCCTCGACCTGCTGGGCTCCGGCGATCCTTCCGCCTCAGCCTTCCGAGTAGCCGGAATTACAGGCATGCGCTACCACGCCCGGCTGATTTTTTGATTTATTGTAGAGATGAGGTCTCGCTGCCCAGGTGGGTCTCGAACCCACGGGCTCAGGCAATCCACTCACCTCAGCCTCCCAAAGGCGCGGGATTACAGGCTGAGCCACCGAGCCCGGCAGTCATTTTCTTATAGTATTGCATTGGATGTTTAAAGTCCATTATATGAGTGAGAACATGTGATACTCGGATTTTTGTTTCTGTGAGAGGTCACTCAGTATTACAGACTCTAGTTCCATCCAGGTTGCTGCGAAATTCACGATTTTGTTCTTTTTTATGACTGCGTAGTATTCCATCGTGTATATGTACCACATTTTAAAAATCCAGTCCTCTTTTGATGGGCATCATGGTTGTTTCCAGGTTCTTGCTATTGTGAACAACGCTGCAATAAACATACGTGTGGAGGTATCTTTTTTATAGAGTGATTTGTGTTCTTCAGGATATATTCCCAGTAGGGGGATTGTGGGGTCATATGGAAGGTTGGTATTTAGAGCTTTTAGGAATTGCCACACTGCTTTCCACAGAGGTTGCACTAGTTTACACTCCCACCAACAGTGTAGAAGTGTTCCCTTTTCACCACACACTCTCCAGCAAGCTGTTATTTTTTGACTTGTTGATAATTGCCATTCTGACTAGGGTTAGTTGATATCTCAGTGTGGTTTTGATTTGCATCTCCCTGATGATTAGTGAAGTTGAACATTTCTTCATGTGTTTGTTGGCTGCTCGGATGTCTTCCTCTGTGAAGTGTCTGTTCATATCTTTTGCCCATTTTATAATGGGGTTGTTTGTTTTTTTCTTTTCAGCACGTTTGAGTTCCTTGTAGATCCAGGATGTTAAACCTTTCTTAGACCTGGTGTTGGCAAATATCTCCCTGCTCTCTTGATGGTTTCTTTGGCTTTGCAGAAGCTTGTCAGTTTAATAAGGTCCCACTTGTCTATCTTCTCTTTATGAGCTGTGGGTTTTGGGTTTTGTTCAGGAATTGGATGCCAGTTCCAATTTCCATGAGGTTATTTCCTCATTTTCTAAGGTTCTTATGGTTTGAGGTTTTACATTTAAGTCTCTGATCCATTTGGAGTTAACCTTTGTGCATGGGGATAGATAGGGGTCCTGTTTCAATCTTCTGCGAGTGGTCAGCCAGTTTGCCCAGCACCATTTACTGAATAGGTTCTCCTCTCCCCAGTGGTAGGTGGTGGAGGGTTTGTCGAAGATGAGTTGGTTGAGAAATTGAGGTTTTACTTCTGGAATCTCAATTCTATTCCATTGATCTATATGCCTATTCCTATTCCAATACCAAGCTGTTTTGATGATTGTAGATTTATAGTAAAGTTTGAAGTCTGGTAATGTGATACCACCTGCTTTTTTTGTCTTTCTGAGGATTGTTCTGGCTATTCTTGGACATTTGTGTTTCCATATGAATTTCTGTGTTGTTTTTTCTAGGTCTGAGAAGAATGTTGCTGGTAATTTGATGGGTATTGCATTAAATTTGTAGATTGTCTTAGGTAAGATAACATCTTCACAATGTTGATTCTTCTGATCCATGAGCATGGGATGTTTTTCCACTTGTTGGTGTCATCTTTGATTTCTTTGAGCAGTGTTTTGTAGTTTTCCTTGTAAAGGTCTTTCATGTCTCTGTTTAGGAAGATGCCAAGGTATTTCATTTTTCTTGTGCCTATTGTGAATGGAATTGTGTTTTTTATTTGGGTTTCTGTTTATTTATTATTGGTGTAGAGAAACGCAATTGTCTTTTGTACATTTATTTTATATCCTGAGACTTTGCCAAAGGCCTTTATCAGTGTAAGGAGGTTTTTGACAGATTCTCTTGGGTTTTCAAGGTACACAATCGTATCATCTGCAAAGAGAGATAACTTGACTTCCTCTTTTCCTATTTGGATACCCCTGATTGCCTTCTCTTCTCTGATTGCTCGAGTCAGGACTTCCAATACTATGTTGAACAGGAGGGCTGAGAGTGGGCATCCTTGTCTTTTTCCAGTTTTCAGGGGAAATGGTTCTAATTTTTGTCCATTTAGGAGTATGCTGGCTGTGGTTTTCTCATAGATGGCTTTTACTATTTTGAGGTATGTTCCCCGTATCCCTAGATGTTCAAGGGTTTTTAACAAGAAACGGTGCTGGATTTTATCAAAAGCTTTTTCTGCATCTAATGATATAATCATGTGGTTTTTGTTTTGACATCTGTTGATGTATTTAATTACATTTATGGTTTTTACAAATGTTGAACCAGTCTTGCATCCCAGGAATGAAGCCTACTTGGTCATGGTGGATGATTTTTGAGATGTATTGCTGAATCCGGTTTGCTAGGATCTTGTTGAGAATTTTAGCATCTATGTTCATCAAAGATATTGGCCTGTAGTTCTCTTTCTTTGTTGTATCTTTATCTGACTTGGGTATCAATGTGATGTTGGCTTCATAAAATGATTTGGGGAGAGTTCCATCTTTTTCAATCGCCTGGAATACCTTCAGTAGGATTGGTATCAGTTCCTTCTTAAATGTCTTGTAGAATTCTGCTGGAAAACCATCTGGGCCAGGGCTTTTTTTGTAGGAAGTTTTCTAATTACGTAGTCGATTTCCTTGATTGTTATTGGTCTATTTAGGGTCTCAGTTTCTTCTTGTTCCAACCTAGGTAGGTTGTGTGATGTCAGATAGTCCTCCATTTCCTTAAGGTTTTCAAGTTTGTTTCCATACAAGTGTACGTAGTAGTCTCTAATGATCTTTTGTATTTCTTCAGGGTCAGATGTGACCTCATCTTTTGTGTTTCTGAATGTGCTTATTTGGTTTTTTCTCGTTTTTTCTTGGTCAGTCTAGCTAGGGGATCATCGATCTTGTTTATTCTTTCTAAGAACGAGTTTTTGTTTCATTTATTTTTTTGTATTATCTTTTTGTCTTTTATGTCCTGGATTTGGGCTTTTATTTTGGTGATCTGGATTCTTCTGGTGAAATTAGGGTTTTTGTGGTCTTGCTTTTCCAGCTTCTTTAGGTGGTTTGTTCGGTTGTTAATTTGTGTTCCTTCCATTTTCCTCATGTGTGTTTGTAGGGATATAAATTCCCCTCATACTACAGCTTTCATGGCATCCCAGAGATTTTGATAAGATGTTTCTTCATTTTCATTTGTTTCCAGGTATCTTTTGATCTCTGTTTTGATTTCATCATTGACCCAGGGTTTTTATAGCATCATGCTGTTTAGTGTCCAAGTCTTTGTGGGTTTTGGGGGGACCTTGTTGATGTCAATGTTTATTTTTATTCCACTGTGGTCCAAGAAGGTTCATGGTAGAATTGCAGTACTTTTAAATTTGTTTATGCTTGATTTGTGTCCAATTATGTGGTCCATCTTAGAATATGTTCCATGTGGTGATGAGTAGAATGCATATTCTGTGGTCTTTGGATGGAGTGTTCTGTATGTATCAATTAAGTTCATTTGGTCCAGAGTCTCATTGAGGTTCCAGATCTCCTTGCTGATTTTTTGTCCCTATGATCTGTCTAGGATTGTGAGTGGGGTATTAAAGTCCCCAGTTATGATAGTGTTAGAGTCAATATCTTTAGTTTTCCTTGGAGTTGCTTTATGAAATTTGGCGCACCTATGTTGGGTGCATATATGTTTGGGATAGATATTTCTTGATGGAGTGAACCTTTTATCATTATGTAGTGGCCCTCTGTATCTTTTTCAATTTTTGATAGCTTAAATGGAATTTTGTCTGAAATTAGGATCGCCACTCCTCCTTTCTTTTGTGTTCCATTCGCCTGAAAATTTGTTTACCATTCTGTTACTTTGAGTCTGGGTATGTCCTTTCTAGTGAGATGGGTCTCTTGAAGGCAGTATATTGTTTCCTGGTGATAGTTTATCCATTTTTCCATTCTATGTTTTCAGTGGTGCGTTTAGTCCCTTCACATTCAGGCTAATTATTGAAATGTGAGAGTTTGACCCCATCATGGAGTTCTTATTGAGTTGTTCTTCCACTTGGTTTTTTCTTTCTTTCTTTCTTTCCTTTTGTCTTTCTTTTGGCTTTGGGGTTGGCTTGTGTATATTTTATTCTTTCCCTGTACTCTTGTGAAGAACGTTGTTCTTTTTTCCTTTTCTTCTGTGTTTAGTACTTTCTTAAGTGTTTCATGTAGAGATGGTTTGGTGGCAGCATAAGTTCTTAGGGATTGGATATCTGGGAAAGATTTTAATTCTCCCTCACTGATGAAGCTTAGCTTGGCCGGGTAGGTTATTCTTGGTTGAAATTGTTTATCTTTTAGGACTTTGAAGATAGGGCTCCAAGCTCTCCTAGCCTGCAGGGTTTCTGTAGATAAATCTGCTGCTATTCTGATTGGTCTCCCATGGTAGGTGATCTGGCCTTTTTCTCTTGCTGCTTTTAGGATTTTTTCTTTTGTGCCTACTTTGTTTAGGTGAATTATTATGTGTCTAGGAGTTGGTCTTCTCATTTTTTGTCTTGCAGGGGTTCTCTGAATCTCTTGTGTTTGAATATTTGTATCACTGATTAGATAAGGGAAGTTTTCTTGAATGATCCCACGAAAGTTTGTTCCAATGTGGTCTCTGTTTCTCTTTCTGCCTCAGAGAGTCCGATTACTCTTAGATTAGGCCTCTTGAGGTAGTCACTCATCTCTTGAAGGTTTTGTTCTGTCTTTTTGAGCTTATTTTCTGTGTTTTTAAGAGTTTGGGTTATTTATATATTTTGGTCCTCAAGCTCTGAGATTCTTTCTTCTACTTGGGTAATTCTGCTTTCCATGCTTATCAGTTTGTTATTTATTTCATTTACAGTATTCTTTATTACTGTTATCCAGATATCAGCTCCTTCCTAGTTTCTTCTTGTGTCTCCTCAATTCTTCTTAATCTCTCCATTATTGTCTTGATATCTACATTTGTAGTTTGAGACCCTCCATTCCTGGAGCTTTTCATTGTTTGCATTCCAAAGTCAGTTTTCTCAGTGTCTGCCTTCCCAGGCATCTGGTAGAGACCCATACTCTTCTTTTGGTTTTTCTTCATTACTGTAGATTTTTCTCCCTCTCCCCCTTTACCTTCCCTTCTTCAATTCTGTTTTTGAGGGAAGGTGGGGTTGCTTTCATTTCTCTTCAACAATGTCGTGTTCTTCCTTATGAGGGTCTTCTGGTTTTGTTCACTTTTCTCTCTGCTTTACAGTTTGTCTATTCAGCAGTATGTAGTCTTGGTCCCTAGATTTTAAAAGGTGGCATATAAAATAGGAAAATAATGGAGGAAGGGGGGTCAATAGGGAGTTAGAAAGAGAGAAGTGTGAGAGGGAAAACAGATATACATACCAACTATCAGGTGAGAAAGAGACACAGGGCCGGGAAGAAGTGAAGAAAGACACGTAAGAAAGAATCCCTAAAGAGTACTGATAGCTACACAGAGACAGGCCAATAAAATCGAGAAACAATGTAAGTCAGAAGGTAAACAACAAGCGTGCTCTAAACCAACAGTTACAATGATATAATCATAAGTCAAAATAAGCGATCAGACTAAAGTCACTTGTCTGATCTCCGATTCCGGCTTCTCCCTTTTGTTTTTCGTTGCTGCTTAGGGGAGGGGCTTTGTCTCCTTTTTCACGCCGTTGCCTTAGGAACTGAAGTAAAGTTTGTTGATAGGTGGGCGGGGCAATGGAAGTCTCTGCCTGGAGAATGGCAAGGTAGTTTAAGAAGATTTGTTTTTCTCCGCTTGTCTGGGTCCCCCAGCTTGGGGTCTCGCGTTGAGTGCCTCAGCCAGGGTGGGCCCAGAGTTCCAGAGCTCCAAAGCTCCAAAGGGCAGGTGGTGAGTGGCAAGAGTGGCGCTGGGCCCCCCACAGGGTACTTCAGCCAGGAAGGGGACCGGTGTCTCCGAGGGGCAGGCACCCAGAGCCTCCCTGTGTGACCGGTGGCTTGGTGCCAGGTGCCTAGCTGGAGACAATGCAGCCGGGGAGGGAGCTGGAGGGGGCTGGGACAGGAGACTCCCACACACGCAGTGGAACAGCAGCAGTAGGGGGCCACAATATCTGGCCCTGCATGGGACCAAAGTTCCCGGGCCTGGCACCAGCATGGCTGGTGGTGGGCTGGAGGATGGGGGAAGAGAAGTAATAGCCTTTTTGGGAACTCACGTTCAGAGAATCTCACCAGTTCACCTATGCCATCGCCATCTTGTTCCCGTCTCAAAACTCACTTTTTAATAGACTATAAAATCAACAAAGACAGCGCAGGTGGGGGATGCTGACTGACTTCATTTTCTTCACTCACCCTCCCACCCCCACCCCAGCCCCATGTAGTATATAGAAGAAAATTATGTTGAAGATTGTCAATTAAGAGACTCATGTTCTGGTCTCTTTGTAGCATTTTGATCATTTTACGACATGTTTTAACTGTTTATTTTGGTCCTATACTTTTCTCTTTAAATAACAAGTCATTTTATTATAGGACAAAAATTTATCATACAATATCCTTTTCTATACATAATTGTTCTCTTTCCTTTACATCCTTTCTTACCAAAAACATACTTTTATAATAACTTTCTTTGCATCACTCTTTTGCTTTCTAATTTCTTTCCTTTTATACAGATAGCTTTTTACAGTTATACTCTGAATTAACCTTTAGTAACCTTTGACTAACATAAGACTATTCCAATATCGATGGCCAGAACCAAATAGCTGGCACCTGTGCTGATGAAGAAATTAATTTGACCAGCGCCCTACTATTCACTTGGGGGTTGTTGGGTTGCTGATGAGCTAGTGCTGGGCACTTTAGCAGACTTCCTGGTCTCCTCAGTAGCCACCGTTTCTGGCCCTGGTGTTCTCTCCTCCCTTTAAAGGAGAGTACACCTGCTTTCCAATGGCCGTCTGGTCTGTGCAGTAAATAATGTCCTCGAGTTTAGGCCTTTTCGTGGCAGCTGTGCTTCAAGTGCCCCCCACAGACTGGACCCACAGCAACAGACACTATTCCCTGTTAGCACCTTTGTTCCTACCAGGTCTCTGATGGGTAGTTAGAGTTTCATCACTAATGGCAACTGCCAATTGGGATGCCTGTTTTTTGGCCCTCAGGTCCTGCCTTCTCCAACACATCCTTCATTGTGTTGGCACCCTTTGCTTCTCTAACATCTCAGTTGAAAAAGAATTCAAAAGTTTTTCTTAATTGGCTATACATATGAAAATTTTGATTATTTCTCTGTTGATAATAAACCCTAGTAAAACCTTCTAGAGTGAACAGACCATGTGGATATGAAATGGTCTGTTCCTACTTAATTTTAATTATGAACAGGCACATTTTATAAGAATTTTTATAAATTATTAAATTACAGTCTTAGTTGTGGAGGTGTAGACAATTAGGTGAGAGCAATCAGTTCTCATACCTTGTTGTGCCACACAGAGCGCATACCGCATTTTGCTTCTCTGGCAGGAGAAGTAATGGACTTAACAAAGTGATTTAACTTAAAAAAAACTTATCAAGCCTCACATAACAAACACTGGTATTATCTAGTACCAATGCTTTAGCAAATGATAAGAGCATTTAGGTCTGATGCAGTGGCTCATGTCTGTAATCCTAGCATTTTAGGAGGCAGAGGTAAGAGGATTGCCTGAGCCCAGGGGTTCAAGACCAGCTTGAGTAACATGGCGAGACCTTGTCTCTACAATAAATCAAAAAATTAGCCAGGTGTGGTGGCACTTGCCTGTAGCATCAGCTATTTGGAAGGCTGAAGGAGAAGGATCACCTGAGCCTAGCAGGTTGAGGCTGCAGCGGACGTGAACATTGCACTGCACTCCAACCTGGGCAACAGAGTGACACTTTGACTCAAAAAAATGGTCCCCCAAGAGGCCAAAAGAGTGAGAGAGAGTACACAGAGGGACCTGGGCCCCAACAAAACCATCCACATCCTCAGCCAGCGTCCCTTGCACAAGATCAGTGGAATTAGCCTGAGTATGAGAGTAATGTGTGAGAAAGGGGTCCCCTTTGTCTCCTCAATCCACCAAAGGTAGTACTTCTATAGTGCAGAGAACCTCGAATCCCAGCAACGCTGCTCCAAGGCACAGGTTTGGGAGACTTGGCCAAAATTTCTGCAGAGGGTTCCGGGCCCCAGCAAGAAAACTCCCGATGGAGACTAAAAACAAGCTTCTCAGGTCACATTGACAGACCTCCTAGCAAGATAGGGTAGTACATGAACTTTCTGGCAATATAACTTCATACCAGATAAAGCTGAGGTGATAGGGAGAGTCCAGCCAAAGCAGCTCCTCAGTTCAGGTAGTGAAGGAAAAAACAATAGAGAGAGAGAGCCAAGTAGAGCCCTGACCAGAATTATGAGTTCCCTTCCAAGTTTCAGCAGTCTACAGACTTGAGTTAGAAAGGAGGAGAATGAGAGAGAGAGAGAGAGAGAGAGAGAGAGAGAGAGAGAGAGAGAGAGAGAGAGAGCGCACAAGTGAATTCATCCTCCCTGTATGGGCCACCATATGTTAAGTCCATGTGCCCATGTCACAGGAAAGATGCAAAGAATTGCACAAGGGTTTGGTTAGAAAAAGTGTATATAGAAGGCAAATTAGAAAAAAAAAAATTGGTCCACCTCCTAAAGAAGAAGCCAAATACTGAAAAAGCATCTGACATTGAATGATTGAAACTGAGTGTTTGAAGGCTGAAAACAGGGGCACTTCTGTGAAATGTAACAGTGGGGATAGTTGTTGTCATGATATTTAGCTGTTCAGGATGGCAGCAGTCAAATAGTCAAATATGTAGGCAGGGAGAGTAGCGCAAGGCCTGCAAAATAAAGTTAAGACACAAATGTTAAGTTTTAAACATCCTTGGATTTAGGGAACAAACAGGAATTTAGCTTGGAATGTGTTGTCTATGGGAAAATTGTAGGAGGGTTGAAGTCATCCTAATTGTTCATTTCTGTTCTCTCAGTGTCCAAATGGTTTTATTTTGTTTTTTTTTGTCATGCAAGATAGCTAGGAACTCATCCTTGGAGCAGATGTTAATTACAAAATTGTAAGGCCCACTCCTGGGGGGAAGTTACAGTTTTACCAGTTTTACTCATTGGTGGCTTTAAATAGTGGAGTGAATGATACTTACTTCAGAGCAAAAGAGTTAGCAGAACCAATTGTGTAGTAACGTATTATTTACTAAAGTATACCTATAATTGGTAGTTATAACAAAACAAAAGTATGAGCCCATGCCCAGCAGCCTGTCCTCAATGACTGAGGTAATGCCATTTTGAGTTTTTTTCCTTTCAAGTACACTCTTGTAAGACTCTGATGATAACTAAGTAAATCTACATTTAGCATGTGAAAAGAGAGAATCATAAAATAAGTCAATTATGCTTTCATCTTCCACTCAGTATATCTGCAGTTTACCTAAGATAAAGTAAACACTTGAAAAGTGGGAGTAGAGGAAAAATCACTTATGCATTCATCTCAGGGCAGGCAACGGGATGATTTCTGGTTTTCTCCTTGTCCTGTACCTGTGAAAGGATGAGATTCAGCAGAATTTGATGTTAGGGCTAGTTAATAGAGGCATCTGTGTCCTGAAACATCTAGGGGCTCACAAGAAATTTCTTTGTGAGCGATTTTTGAGAGAGACTATTTTGGTGGCCTTCTGTCATTTTGGGAGGCTTGCTGATGAATAAGGCTATGACACAAGATTGAGAACTTACAGCTGTGTTTGGAAACAAAAGGAAAGCAGCATTGCATGACCCAGTTCCCAAGTTTAACTTTCCCCTTGGCATAGTGAGTTTGGGGTCCCAGGATTCTATTTTCTTTCACAATGATATTGATTTTAAAAATATGCTCCATGTGGTGATGAGTAGAATATATATTTGGTGGTTGTTGGGTGGAGTGTTCTGTAGGTATCTATTAAATCCATTTGGTCAAGCGCCAAGTTGAGGTTCCAGATCTCCTTATTGATTTTTTTCCCTTTGGGTTAACGACCTAGGTTTGTTCATGTGACATTGAAGTCTCCAGTTATGATAGTGTTAGTGTCAATGTCCTCTTTTAGTTTACTTAGTAGTTGCTTTATATATCCTGTGTTGGGTGCATATATGTTTAGGATAGATATTTTGCATAGATGGATTAAGACTTTGCCATTATGTAGTGTCCTTTCATATTTTAAAAAATTTTGATAGCTTGGAGGCTGTTTTGTCTGATATTAAAATTGTGACTCCAGCCTTTTTTGTTGTTGTTATTCTTCCATTCACCTGAGAGTTTATTCTCCATCCTCTAACTTTAGGTCTGCAGATGTTCTTTGTCATGAGATGTGTTTCCTGAAGGCAGCATATTGTTGAGTCATGGACTTTTATCCAGTTTTCCATTCTATATCTTTTCAGTGGTGAATTTACTCCATTCATGTTCAGGTTGACTAGTGAAATGTGAGAGCTTGTCCCTGTCATAAGGCTCTTATAAGACTGCTTTGCTTATTTTAACATTTGTGTTAATCTATGTGTTTTCATTTTTGCTGATGTGCTGTGTGCTCTGTTGCTTCTGTGTTTGTGATCTTGTGAAGTGTATGGTCTTTCTTTTGTTTCTTTTTTCTTCCATGCACAGCACCTTTTTAAGCATCTCCTGTAGAACTGACTTGGAAGCAGCATATTCTCTTAGGAACTGGGTGTCTAGGAAGGACTTTAATTCTCCACTAATGATGAAGTTTAGCTTGACTTGGTAGGAAATTCTTGGTTGAAATTGTTTATCATTGAGAATATTAAAGATTGGAGTCTAATCTCTTCAAGCTTGTAGTGTTTCTGCAGATAAGTCTGCAGTGATTCTGACTGGTCTTCCCTGGTAGGTAGTCTGACCTTTTTCCCTTACTGCCTTTAAGATTTTTTATTTTATCTCTATTTCGTGTAGGTGAATTACTATGTGTCTAAGAGTTGATCTTCTCATAAGATGTTTTGCAGGAGTTCTCTGAATTTCTTGTGCTTGTATAGTCATCTCTCTGGCCAGTTGAGGAAAATTTTCTTGAATGACCTAACGGAATGTTTGTTCCTAGGTGTTTTCCATTTCTCTTTCTACTTCATGTATACTAATCAGACATAGGTTTGACTTCTTGATAGAATCACTAGTTTCTTAGAGAGTTTCTTCTTTCTAAGTTTTTTTTCTATATTTTTAATAGGTAGGGTTAACTCCATATGTTGGTCTATCAGCTCTGAGATTCTTACTTTTGCTTGGCCAATTCTTCTTCCCAATCTTGTTCATTTGTTATTTATTTCTTGGATGGACTTATTTATTTTTGTTATTTTTTTTTTGTCAGAGTCTTACTGTCACCCAGCCTGGAATGCAGTGGCTTGCTCATACCAATGCAGCCTCTATCTGCTGGGCTCCAGTGATCCTTCCACCTCAGCCCTCTAAGTAGGTGGAACTACAGGTGCACATTGCCATGCTTGGCTGATTGTTTTTATTTATTGTAGAGACGAGTTCTCACTGAGTTGCCCAGGCTGGTTTCGAATCCCTGAGCTCAGGCAATCCTCTCACCTCAGCATCCCAAAGAATTATATTCTTTGAAAGTGGAAATATTTTGGCATGTGGATACTATCTCGATGAAAATGTGCTGTTCAGCATGTCCCTGGGAAGTCCTGAATGGAACTAGACCCAGGAAGGGATGTAGAGAGGACAAGAGGGCCTGCTAGGAGGAAGTTCAGAGGGCTGCATCAAATACCTTGCTGACCATTTTGGCCTGGAGACTGGAGGATGGAACTCAGACTAGGATGGATTTGAGGGAAGTTGCCATGCGTGTTTCTGTTGCAGCTTGATTGTGCATGTGGGAGGCGAGTTGAGGCCCATCTGATTTGTGCATTCAAGGGGCACATGTTAAACCAAGGTATCTATTTTTGGCCCTATGGGGACAAACCCAGAGAGTCGGTGAGGTAGCCTGTCTGTGTCAGCACAGGCTATATGTCTGAGTAGAGTGGGCTTCTGCTGACCCTCCATGCCAGGCACTCTGGCTCCCTGGTTTCTGAAATCAGCCACCACCTCAATCTGCGCACAAACAGACACCTCTGCCAAGACTAATCAGATGCTTTGAGTTAATTAGGGTCCTGACAAGGTTTCTGTGTTGGTCCCCTTGGCTCTATGGTCAGGGAACTGGTTGCCTGAGTCCTGATGAGGAAAACCTCAGAAGACTGGGTAACTGTTCCTGACGGTCATAGGTCAGAGACTTGATGGCCAAGCCTCTATGGTCTCTCTTTCTTCACCAAGTGACCATTTCTTTGAGCTTCCATTTCTTCATGAGGAAATAGGTATGATTATAATTTCTCTTATTCAGAGTTGAGGGAAGATTCAAAGATAACCATTGGAATGGGTTGGCACAGTGCTGGCGTGGAAACCAGGCTCAAAAAATGACAGCCAGAAGGTAAGTGACTGATGCTGGGGGCTAGGTTCTGGTGCTCTCTGTCCTAGGCTATGCTTTTCATTCATATCACAAATATTCACTGAGCACTTTTCATATGCTAAGTGTTGTTGAAATTTTGGGTATACTGAGGACAGAAAATAAGGAAAGAAATAAAGAAAGTCATCACAGAAGCTTATTCCTCCCAGGATTGCTCATCACCCAGCTTTGGCGGGGGATATCAAATGTTCTGGTATATTCAACCATCTGGTGCAGTCCCCAAAACATGAGGACTCCTCAAGATCAGTCAGTACGGGTGGAGCTCAAACCCAGGTCTCTGTGTACCTCCTGCCCTCCCCCAAGCCAAAGGACCTAGCACTGCAAACCAGAGAGACTCAGATCTGCAGGGCCAGCTCCTGCTCTTATCATCTGCCAATTTCTCCATGAGGACCCCTCCCCTAGTCTGTGCCGGGGACCAGCTCCAGCTGGGTTCAGGGTACCCCAAAGGTGGAGACAGCATCGGCGATTGGGGGGAAGAAGAGAGAGAAAGAAAGAGACTGGACTCCCGTCTAGTGCAGAAGCAATGTGTGTTATTGGGAATTACAACGGGTCTTTTATACACAAAGTCAGATGAGGGAGGGGCGTCCCCCACCCACCAGAAACCTTAATCCATGAAAACTTAATCAATGATTGCCTTTAAACCCTTTTCATATGATAATCTTAAAATCCCATAACAAAGGATAACCTAACCCGTGACTGACATATTCTATAAACCTTTTTCATCCTAAGCGGATTGATTTATGCCAAGTTAAACAATTCTGTAGAAGCTTAAGTATTTACTTTACAAACGAAAGTGGCCCATCCCAGAATGTTTGGAATGTGGCCCAGTCCAAAGTTCACAGTGGGCTACCTGCAAGTAACCCAGCTGCATTCTTTCAACAAAATGGCTGTCTTCTGAAACTATATTCTACAATTTACACCTTCAATAAATCCTAAGATCATGACCCAGAAGCCTGTGACCAGTACTAAGGCTCTTAGATGTGACACGAGTTTGAATTATAAGTTGTGTGAAAGCCAAAACTGCAGTTTGCAGAAGAATGGGAGTAATGAGCTTCTAAAGTTAGCTTGTGTTCATTCCAGTCTCAGAGTTTTTATGTTTTGAGCTCACAGGAACTTAATCTGGTTAGTGCTGAGTAGAAAGGAGGAGGAAATGGGGTCAAATAGCTCCCGAATGCATCCTAGTGGTCTCGGGGTCAACGACCCTTCCTGACCCCTAATGCTCAGTGGGCCTCCATGGCTGGCTCCCAACAAGTCTGCATCTCAGGATCCCCACCACAGTCTCCAAACTCTCTTTTTCTCCCAGACTTCTAGAGCTCTACAGTCCACCACATTAGACACTCACCTTTGTTTCCCTGGAGCACTTGAAATGTGACTATTCTGAATTCAAAGATGGTGCAAGGTGATGTACACACTGGATTTCAAAAGCCTGTTGTAAATAAAAGAATATAAAATAATTTGTTACATTTTTTAGTACATGTAATGGAAAATGTCCCGGATACATTGGATTCTATAAAATCTATTATTCATGCTAATTACTCATGCTTCTTTTTACATTTTCAACCAAGGCTATTTGAAATTTTAAAAATACATTTGGGATTTGATTGAATTTCTATTGGACACACGCCTGCTATGATGCCCTGTCTCCCCCAGGTGGTACCAACACATGCCAGTGCAGCTCCTCCCACCAAGGAAGAGACTGAATAGAGAGGGGTGGGGACGGTATGTGAGACCCTTTGAGAAAGTAGAGCCTTGAAATGACATCAAGACAGGCCATTTACAACAGAAGACTTCTATAGGAGAGAAACTCCACATCTTGGTAAACAGAGAGAGGCAATGTGGCAGCCTAAATAATGACTTCCAAAGACATCCATATTGTGGTTCTGGAACCTGTAGGTGTTACCTTTTATGGCAAAAGGGACTTTGCAGATGGGTCTTGAGATGAGAAGATTATTTTGGAGTATCTGGATGGCCCTCAATGGAATTCCAAGTGTTCTTATAAGGGAGATGCAGAAGGAGATTTGACCACAGAGGGAAAGATGAGGATAAGACACAGAAGCAAGAGGGAGGAGTGATGTGAGGAAGGGGCACAGCAAGAAATGCAGAAGCCACTATAAGGCAGAAAAACAAGACAAGACTCTACCTGGAAGACTCGAGAATGAACATAGCCCTGTCAACACCTTGATATTACATCTCTGGCTTCAAAACTTGCTATAAGGCACAGACACAGAGACAATAGTCATTTTTGTAATAAATGTAATTTGATCTACAATACATATACAAATATTATCAAGACCTGAGGATAATGTAGGACACACTAGATCAGATACAAAAGTGGTGTGAATGTACATTTGTTCAAGTGCTTTGCAAATCTTTCTGGATGATCAGTGCCCTAGAATCCCGTAATTCCTTCTTGGGTCTATACTTAAAAGAAGGCCATACATGTGTACATAAGAGACATATACTAGATATTCACAGGGGCTCAATATTAACAGTGCCGTATAGGAAGTTGCCCCAGTGACCTTAAGAAGTAGAATGGTGTCATGTTTTTAAAATGTAGCAGAGGGTACCTGCACAATGAATATTTGTATACCTAACACTTAACTGTACCCCACAACTTTAAAATAAAAAAATATATATTAAAAAAGGAAAAAGAAAAGAGGAGAAATATTATGAGTCCTTTCTAGCCTCTCCAGGAGCAGAAATGTCTTCAAATAATGGCATTTAACAATTGTTCCATGATATCAATTGAGGTGGGTGCAGGTGATCCTTCCGCCTCAGCCTTCCAAGTAACTGGAACTACATACATGCACCCCCATGCCCAGCTAATTTTCTGATTTATTGTAGAGACGAGTTCTCACCAAGTTGTCTAGGCTGGTCTTGAACCCGAGGCTCAGGCAATCCTCTCACCTCGACCTCCAAAAGTGCTGGGATTATGGACATGAGACACCATGCCCAGTCATGTGAAGCATTTAAGGAGGATTTGTCTTAAAGGGTCCCAGCTCTATGGAGCTTTTGTTGTCTTTTGTCTATCTTAAGTCTATTTTGAGAGCGAATTTTGGGGGACATGGAGATTGCCTCCTCTATACCCTACACCACTGGGGGTTTTTAACCGAGTCACTATTTGACATAAGTGCACTATGGAAAAGTGCATTTTAGAGATCTCTCATTCTAGAAAATTGATGGAAATGTTAAATTGAAAGGAAGATGTAATAATGGCATACCCAGTCTTAAGAATTCTCTCTTTTCTGATGTAAGAGATATGAAAAAAGTTTTAGAGCTCTGTAGTTAATAGCTTAATTGAAAGCTAATATTCAAACTATATATTTTTACAAAGCTTTTATGATTTTTCTCTTTGAAATCTACTTTTGGGTTTTAGTCAAAAGACTAACTTCTTTTTGTTTACTTCCTCCTTCCTTTTGCTACCTCTGTGTCCACAAAAGAGAATTTTAGAACAGCCTGGAATCCTTAAAGAAAATAGAAAAGGCACCACCAACTCCTTTTGGGGAGAAACTTCTGTTTTTCTTTAGTGAACCTCAAGAGTTTAAGTGGACAGATTTCTCCATGGTCTAAAACTCTGTACTGTGTTGATTAGTTCTTTCTGGCTCTTAGGGATACCAGATATTATTTTGCTTTGCACTGAAAATTTGACCTTGGTATATGTAATAACTATATACATGTATATTTTTACAAATAAGTAAACACACACACACAAACATATACAGACATATATGTTTATAAATATACATATATCTCCAAGTAGCTGGAACTATAGGCATGCACCACTATGCCTGGTTAATTTTTAAAAAATTATTTTATAAGCCAAATATAAACTTTTACTCAAATTTGTTAGTTCATGTGACTTTAGCAATCTTTAGTGAATATTTTTAATATAGGTAAAATAGAAGTGTCTTCAGAATTTAATTTAGAAATTTTTTCTGAATTTATTAGTCAATTGGTCAGATACTATTCCTGCTATATGTTTTAAAAGATAAAATTTTACTTCCACAACACCTTTTGTACTTGCTTAAGTTATAAATGTAATCTTTTAAAATAATGATGCCTAGACCCAGACATTGACCTTTCTCCTGGGCTATAAATCTTATACATAATTAATATTGCTGTTCTACCAGGTTTTTTTTTTTACTAAAATAAGAGTTGCTAATAGTTAACATTGTAATTCATATATATAATGAAAACTACTAGATGTAACTGGATGCATTGGCTCACGCCAGAAATCCCAGCACTTTGGACAGTGGAGGCAAGTGGATTGCCTGAGTCCACAGGTTTGTGACCAGCCTGGGCAACATGGCAAGACCTTTTCTCTACAGTAAATAAAAAAAATTAGCCAGGTGGTGCACACCTGTAATTCCAACGACTTGGAAGGCAAAGGTGGAAAGATCGCCTGAGCCCAGCCTGTCAAGGCTGCAGTAGCTGTGATTGTGCCACTGCTCTCCAGTCTGAACGACAGAGTGAGACTCCAACTCAAAGCAAACAGACAAACAAACAAAAAACTACTAGATGTAAGAAACACAATCTTACATGCAAAATATATAAGGAACATAAGATATGTTTTGGTGAAAAGTTATAAGAAAGCATGGAAATGTGGTTTTTGTCAAAGGAAAAGTAATCATGTCTAAGCTTGAGGTTTTAAAGTAGTCTTAAAATTAACAGAATATAAGTAATAACTAAAACTAAATAGATACATGTTGGGAGCCGGCCATGGAGGCCTGCGTGAGCATTAGGGATCCAGGTGGGCTGCGGACCCTGAGACCACCAGGTTTGGTTCAGGAGCTGAAGGCCCATTCCCTCCTCCTTTCTTTGTTGTTTGGCATGACCCACTAGCAGGGATTTTGATGATCTAAACATGAAATTCTGAGAATATGACAGGCATGGCTGACTCCAGGGATCCATTGTTCCCGCTTCTCACAGACGGCGGTTTCGGCTTTAAACTTAACACAGTTCAAACTCAGGTCACATTTGGGAGCCTTATATATGATATAAACTTCTTTATAAGATTTAAAAGTATATTTGTAGAATTAGTATATACATTTAGAGAGCTGTTTCCAGCTTTAGATGGTAAAAATGATTATCTAGGGTTACCAGAAATGGCCCAGCATGAACTTTGGGCTGGGCCACATTCCTAAGGGCCCAGCGTCCACTTTGGGCTGTGCATTCTTTTAAACCAGTTCTTTAGTTACAATTAGTGTAAGTTTTTTCTACTTATAATAGAAACTGAATTTATTTTATTCATAGAAAGTATTGTAGAATAGGTCATGCTACGTGAGGGAATTATGTTAGTTCAAGCATGATCACACATGATACTTTTAAGGTTTTATAAGAATACAGCTAACTTTAGAAATTTCATTGTTCCCACTTTCTACTAATTGTGATTTTGGGTTTAGTACAATTGCAGTTTGCATTTGGGTTTTATTTTAGAAGATTTATTGCAGACGATCAGCCTTATATATCAGGATTAGGAATTAGAAACTTTTATAGAAATTAAGATAGACACATAGGATTTTAGAATAGCCATTTTGGTAAGAGATCATAATCAATTGTTCCTGGAAATGGCCCAGCATGATCTTTGAACTGTGCCACATTCTTTAGGAACTGGTCTGACCTATAATTAAGAGTTTTTTATAGTACAGGTAAAGTTAGCACAGAATAGAAAGGTATTAGGATTTAAGTCAGTCATTAGGTGTTGGGTATGCATAAGTTTTAGAAGTTATTGATTATTAGGATTTTATGATGTTAAAACTGTTGTATTGCTTTTGAGGAGCATAAACCAAGCATAAGGAACAGTGAGATAATTTTGGGATTGTCCTTCCTCATGCTTGGGAAAACACCTGGTGGGTAGGGGGGCTGTGCCTCACCTACCTGGCTTTGTGTTCAAATGAAAGTCTTGTGATTTGATTGGGATTGTCCTTCCTCATGCTGGAGGAAACACCTGGTGGGTGGGGGAATGCCCCTCATCCACCTGGCCTCGTGTTCACGAGAAAGTCTTGTGATTTAACATGTGAAAATTTGGGATAAAAGACTCACGGTTGGTCCCAATAAACGGCTTCTGCTCATTTCACTGAACAGTTGTCCACTTTCTTTCTCTTTCTTCCTCTTTATATCTATCCCTCCATCTTTCTTTCTTTTAATATCTATCCCTACTACAGAATCGGCTTCTGCCCTAAACAGAGTCCAGTCTCTTTCTTTCTCCTTATTTCTCCAGAATATTCGCCGGCGCTGCCCCACCTTCCAGGGACCCTCTAAATCTGTTTTTGGGGGCTGGCCCCCCATAGATACAGAAAGCTTGGGGTGGAGTATATAAGCTTGGGGTGGTGTAATTAAAAGATAAAACTAAAAGGTTAAGCAAGTTGTCAAAGTTCTGTGGAAGATTGGCCTATGAAGAATAGCCACCACTTACATATCAGTGATTCTTCTGTCCTTGTCACCATGGTGGGTCTCACCATCCCTCCTGCAGATCATGTCGGGGGTGGATTTTTCTCTCACACAAAGGACATACACTAAACTATCCACCTCTGAACATTTGGACACCTTACCCCACTATTATATTGCAGTGCAAGTCAATTCTGATGCTAAGTAGGAGAGATGACCTGGAGTTAACACTAGTAAACCTCACTGAAGAGATAACATTAGAACTGACATCTCAATGAGGAATAGCTATGAGCAGATCTTGGTGAAGAGGTTCTGCCTGATGTAACCTCAGGGGCAAAGGTAATGTGGCAGATGTGACCTTAACAATAGAGAGCTGAAATAATACTGATACTTCTTATCCATAGACTTCAGCTAGAGGAGCCAGAAACCAGATAAATAGATCATTTCATGCCCGTTGCATGTACTATTTTTCTACCCATTACAGTGTTTCCATTGTTTTCATTACTTGGCTTATTTTTCCATATTTTTTTCAGTTCACTTTATGGTGGTGTTGTTGCTGTTGCTGTTGTTGTTGTTGTTGTTGTTGTTAGGTTATGGTCTCACTCTATCACACAGGCTGGATCAACCTCCTGAGCTCAGGCAATCCTTTTGCCTCAGTCCCTTCAGTAACTGAGACTATAGGTGTGAATCACCACATCCTTTTTTTTTTGTAGAGATGAGGTCTTACTATGCTGCCTAGGCTCATCTCAAACTCCTGAGCTCAAGCAAATCTCCTGCCTCGACCTCCCAAAGTGCTGGGATTAAGGTATGAGCCACCACCCCTGGTCTCAGTTCTCACCTAATATCACTTTTATAATATTTCAGGGTTTCTCTGTTGCCTTACTACTTTGTGTGTCGTTTTTGGGGACAGGTCTTCCCACTGTGTTAAGAGTTCCAGGAGGGCAGGCCTGGTACAGACTTGAGAACTGCAGGACGGAGCTCAGGAAATGGAATGCTGAGGACAGAACTGGAGGATTAAAGACCTTAACAAGCATAAATCCATAAAATTATCTTCTAAGAAGAAAATAATATAAGGAAAACAATTCATGACATTGGATTTGTTTGGATGTAATACCAAAAAAAAGGCAACAAAGGGACATAGACAAGGTGGCTCAGCCTGTAATCCCGCTCCTTTGGGAGGCTGAGGTGAGTGGATTGTCTGAGCCCACAGGTTCGAGACCCATCTGGGCAGCAAGACCTCATCTCTACAGTAAATAAAAAAAAATTACCCGGGAGTGGTAGCGCGCACCTGTAATTCTGGCTACTCAGAAGGCTGAGGTGGAAGGACTGCCAGAGCCCAGCAGGTCGAGGCTGCGGTGGCTGGGAGCAGCCACTGCATTCCAGTCTGGGCAACAGAGTGAGATTCCACCTAAAAAAAAAAGGACCCATTTAAAAACGTGTTCAAAGGCTTTGCAGACATCACCACCTTGAACTCTTTTCCATCATCTCCACCATGTTCTTCAATATTGCCATAGATGATGAGCCTTTAGACTGGGATTCTTGCAATCTTTTTACAAATAAAGTTTCAGAGATGTTGGGAGCCAGCCTTGGAGGCCCGCCTGATTGACAAAGTCCAGGTGCACTGAGGACCCCCAGCTGCAAAATGAGCTCGGGACGCTGAGCCCTTCTGTCTTCCACCTTTGCTGTTTGGTATGGCTGAAGAATTCTGTGCTGTCGTGGAAGAAGAAAATGGCATGTTTATGTGAAGTACTCACAGCTAACCTGAGAACGTCATGGTTCATTTTTCCACTTTCCCACAATGCTGCTCGGCCTTTTCTAACATATGCAAGGTTAAAGTCTGAAGCATATCAAGAATGCTTTCTTTCACTTGGTTGTAAGTTATTAGACATTGCTTGAGTAAAAATGATACAAGTATATTCACTCCTTATTTGATTTAGAATTATGTAGTTTAGTGTTTAGACATAAGGTTTTTTAGAAGCACAAGTTTATAGTGAGTTCATTATGAATTAATTATAAGTTCTAACACTTATCTAGGAGTTATGTAGGTGATTTATAACACTGTTTCCACAGACTTAGGATGAAGATTAATCGTTAAGGTTTTTACTTAATTCAATAGTTAAAATTCTAAGTTAACGTTTATAGAGTAGGTTTTCATTGAATTGATAATATACTAATTGGATACTTTTATGACAAATTAACTAAATACAGAGAGCAACCTTGAGGGCCTGGGAAAACATCACTAAAAGCTTCTTTTGAGTTTTCTTTAGAAATAAACACTGCAGAATAAGAGGAAAGTAACGAAGACACCTGGAAAAGAAAGGCAATTACGAAGCTTTGAAGGTCATAGAAGCCCCAGAGAGAAAAACTCCTGATACACAGAGAAATGTACACTTGGAAACTTTCTTGAGACATTTCAAGGACTGTAATTCGGAACTTTGGACTAAAACTATCATTTTTGGCTTTATGAATAAGACTCATTGTCTGAATGTTTATAGAGTTCTTGGCTTGTTTGTTGCTAAGACCATTAGATGGTGGTAACTTTTAAATGATATGTATGTGAAGAAATTTTCTTTGTCTTGTCCCTTTATGAATGGCATAAAAGCTCTGTGTTAACTAACATAAATTGTCATCTCTTCAGCAAGCAGATGTCCAAGTATAATATTTTCATCTTTGGCCTATTTGTCTCTCCTTCAGGAAACCTCACACCCTTGGCAGAAGCAGGACCCTCACACAGAGACAACAGAAAACTTTCATGCTCTGAGCACTGGAGAAAAAGAATCTGGTTATAAGTGTTCCTGCTTTCACAGAATTATTCCAGATGTTTTGTGCCAGGGTGGTGACTTCACATGTCATACTGGCACTGGCAAGTCAATCTGTGGGGAGAAATTTGATGCGAGAAATTTGATGCGAACTTCATCCTGAATCACACAGTTCCTGGCATCTTGTCCATGGAAAATGCTGGACCCAACACAAATTGTTCCCAGTTTTTTGTATGCACTATTAAGACTGAATGATTGGATGGCAAGCATGTGGTCTTTGGGAAGGGGAAAGAGGGCATGAATGTTGTACAAGCCATGGAGGACTTGGACTCCAAGAATGGTAATTCCAACAAGAAGCTCACTCTTGCCAACTGTGGACAACTCGAATAAATTGAACTTGCTTTATCTTAACTACCAGACCATTCCTTCTGTAGCTTGGGAGAGCACCCCTCTGTCCCATTTGCTGGCAATATCCTATAATCTTTGTGCTCTCACTACAGTTCTTTGGGTTCCATGTTTTCCTTATTCCCTTCCAGTCCAGTTGGATTGAAGAGAAACAAAAATGAATAACAAAAAGAAATGCATTCACAGTAAAAAAAGAAATGGACATGAGGAATGACAACCCGAGACAAGAGAGAACCATTTGTAAATTGCATACCTTACGAGAGTTCAAAATACAGAATAAATAAAGAACTCTTGCAATTAAAGAACAAAAACAAACCAGTCCCCATTTGCATTTTTTCTTAGAGACAGGGTCTTGGTCTTTCACCCAGGATAAAGTGCAAGGGTGGAATCATAGCTCACTGCAACCTTGAACTCCTGGATTGTGTGATCTTTCTCCATTCACCTCCCAAGACGCATATGAAAATATGCTCAACAGCACTCATTATTAGAGAAAGGCAAAGAAAATGATCTCATAACCATTATGATGGTCATTATCAAAAAAACAAAAAATGATAAGTGTTGACCAGGATGTAGTGAAATTGGAATTCCTGTGCACCATTCTTAGGTAAGTAAAATGGTGCAGCCATTGTGCAAACATTACAGGAGTTATTTTTAAAAAAAATAGAAATAGACTAACAGATGATCCAGCAATTCCACTTCTGGTTATGTAAAGTAACTGAAAGCAGAATTTTTAGGAGCCCTTCATACAGCTCTTTCCACTGCAGTATTATTCACAGTAGCCATGAAGGAGAAGAAGCACAAGTGTCCACCAGTGGAGAAATGGATGAAGAAATGGGTATATACACACAAGGGATGCTCTTCAGCCTTTAAAAGAGGGAAATTTCAACACATGCCATAACATAGATGAACATGGAGTGCTGTATGCTAACTAAAATAACCCTTTCACAAAAGATGACACAAAAATTATGTCTGATTTCACTTACATGGGATATTTAAAGTAGTAAAACTTATAGAAACAGAAAAAGGAACTTGAACAAAAAAATGTCTCTAAAATAAAAAGTCAGCCTGGCACTGTGGGTCACACCTGTAATTCTAACACTTTGGGAGGCCAAGGCAAAATGATTACCTGAGCCCAGGGGCTCAAGATCAGCCTGGGAAACTTAATGACACCTCACCTTTACAATACATTTTAAAAATTAGCTGGGCATGGTGGTGGGCACCTTGTAGTTCCAGCTACTTGGAAGGCTGTGGTGGAAGGATCACCTGAGCCCAGCATGTTGAGTCTGCGGCAGTCATGAGTGTGCCATTGCATTCCAGCTGGGGCAACAGAGTGAGACTCTGACTCTAAAATAAATAAATGAATAAATAGTCTTCCAATTTTTTAAAAAAGCAATAACAATAGCAAAACACCTCCTCAGAAGAAGCACAAGACACCAAGGCAGTGGGCCTCTCAGGGGCCACGTTTTGCTGACACCTCTGGACACAGATAGCTGCAGCCTCTCAGGCATGGCTAGTGAAAGCAGTCTCATGAAGGCCCATGGGATGCTGCCAGGTGCCTTGTCTCTGATGGCCTGGCTCAGACACAGGTGATTCAGAAGGTCTCAGGACAGGATGACTTCAAGCATCTTGCATAAATCCTGGTTAAATAAGTGCATGGTGAAGGGAGACAGTGAATTTGAGTCTTGAATTTTCATGTCAAAAGAAAGGGGCACTCTTACAGAAAAGAAAAATAGAGGAAACAAGAATCACACAAACTGAGTTTGAATCTGGTCCAACCATCGCCCCCCCAAAAAAAAACTTTAGAAAACTAATAAGCAGGGCCAGGCACAGTGGCTCAAACTTGTATTCCCAGCACTTTGGAAAGCTGAGGCGAGAGAATTGTCTAAGCTCAGGAGCTCGAGACCAGCCTGGGTAAATTGGTGAGACTTCATCTTTACAATAAATAAAAAAAAAAATAATAAGCCAGGCATGGTAGTGAGCACCTGTAGTTCCATTTCCTTGGACAGCTGAGGTAGAAGAATGGCCTGAGCCCAGCAGGTCGAGGCTGTGGTGGTCGCGAACATACTAGCTGGGGCAACTGACTGAGACTCTTAACTCAAAAAAAAAGGAAAGAAAGAAAGACAGAAAGAGAGAAAGGGAGGGAGGAGGGAGGGAGGGAGGAAGGAAGGAAGGAAGGAAGGAAGGAAAGAAGGAAGGAAGGAAAGAAGAAAGAGAATCAGAGCCAGATATGGTAGCTCATGCAGGTAATCTCAGCAGTTTGGGAGGTGGAGGCATGAGGATTGCCTGAGTCCAGGGATTCGAGACATGCTTGGGTAGCATAGTGAGACCTCATCTCCACAATAAAAAATATATATATCCAGGCATAGTGGCATACATTTGTAGTTCCAGCTACTTGAAAGGCTGAGGTGGAAGGATCGCCTGAGCACAGCAGGTCGAGGAGGTGGTGACCGTGACAGGGCCGCTGCATTCCAGCCTGGGCACAGAGTGAGACTAGTATTCCAAAAAAAAAAGCAAGTAAATAAGAATTGTCTACATTTAAATTTTTATTTTGCAATATTATACACATATATATGCTATACCTCAATATTTTGTTACAGACCTCCCCCAGTTCCCGGGTCATTATTTATGAACATAATCCTAATGGCTACCTAATATTGCATCACATAGATAAACTTTCATTTATTTAGTCATTTTTCAAGTGTTAGACATTGCATTGATGAGTTTTGCTTAAAAAAAATTCAAAGAATATTGTTGCAGGGTCTTAGAGGAGGAAACAGGGAGCAGTAGGAAGAGAGATTCACTTCTGCAAAATGAAAATGTTCTAGAGTTCTGTTGCACAATAAGGAGAATATATATACCATACTAAATCACACAATAGGTAATGGTGGTAAATTTTATGTTAAGTGAGCTTTACTGTAAGTAAAAGCACAAACTTGTTAAAAGGTGAAATCCTGGTGTGACAAATCCTAAGGTGTTTGAGAACCTCCTGTCCTTGCAAGGAGGGTTCCAGGTGTGATGAGGACAAACTCTGAGTGGTTTGAGGGTGCATGTCCTATCTCTGATCACCCCATTTTCCATGATGTTTTCCAGCCCCAGGTGGTTGACTGCTCTTAGGGTTCCTGAGCCCCACTGAAAGCCCATGCTGGGGGAGCAGCCTAAAGTCTCAGTGAGGGCCCAGGATAGAGAAGAATGTCTGGCAGAGGAATTAGAGGGTGGAGGAGAAAGGAATTTTGAAGGGGACAGATCAAAGACCCAACAGAGCTGCAGAGAAGATCTCAGGTGTAAGACAAAAAAAGAGGAACGAGAATCAGGGATGATGATGGAGTGGGCTTAGATAAACCAAGTGAGAAGTTCTTAAGTGAGCTATCCAGTCCTTTCATGGCAGGCCCATTGTCTTTATAAAAAGTTTGCCATTTCTGCTGACATTGGACTGAATTAGTGCCATGATGGTGTCGCAGGCAGAAAGTAGAAGAGGGGAGGATGCAGCCCAGAAGGAGAGCTTCTCATGGGTTAACAGACAGTTAAACTGGACAGAAAATCCTAAGAAGAGCAAGTCTTTTTCCACTCCCTGCAGGATCACCAGATTTGAAACCTGAGAATTCCTGTCCTTTCCCCATGCCCAGATGATCTCCTGGTGAGGCGAGAGAGGGGAGAGAGTTCCTTTAAACAGTTGAAAGAAAGGAGATTTGTGTATAGTCAGCTCTATCCTCTAAAAAGAGAGCATGGGCCACTTGGGTAGGCACAGAGATTTCAGAAAATCTGGATTCAAGGTCATCAAGGGTATTTATTCAGCAATAAATCACCCCTATCCTAATCTCAGTGCCTCAGTCATTTCCTGATTTAGGTATAGATCATTTCCAAGTCTAAAAGCTTTATTTTAGGTTTTTCTTTTGATAATTAGTGCCTGCTTCTTATTTTCAGTTCTTCAAGGAATAGCAGGAGGTGAAAGTCCCTCAAACTATCACTCTTCTTTTAATTACTGACTGATAGGTCTGAGCCAGTACCTTACTTTCCTCAATGCATCAGTGGCACTTGTGAACCACCACCCATTCCACACTCCTGCTGATATCATTTCCCTAGCTTGAAAACCCAGCTTGAAAATCCAACAGTCCTTCTCCTGTAGCCCATCTGTGATCACCTGAGATGATCCCTCAGTGGACAAGTGTCGTGGGACTGTCATCCATCCACCTGCCAGCTGAGAGGATGTTTTCACTGCTATCCTGAGGAGAGTCAGCCAGCTCCAGAATCTATCCTCAGTTGACTTTCTAGGACCACTCCCAGTGACAGCTGTTGTTTCATATTCCCTAGAAGCAGAGGATGAGACATGGGATTCAAGAGGTGAACCGAGGCAGTGTTACAGGGATCCCAGGAAGGGTGGCTCAAGGAGTTAAGCAGAGACCAGGTTTGGCAGGAGACTTGCTTCAGCTTGATCCCTCAACAGAGTCTGAATCATACATGGCAGGGCAGAGGTTTTCTTACTTTGGGGCGTGCAGATTCCTGGACCATTCAGACCCTAGCTGTTGCCTGCTCTCAGGAAGTTGGTGGAGGGAAACAACTTGGAATAGGTTGATCTAATTCAGTGAGGGCAAATCTCTAAAGAAGGCATGTTTGGGGTATGAGCCCAAAGGAAGGAAGGGCAAGTGAGCTGGGCATCAACAGCCTCCAATACAGGATTAAATCCTTTTACAGAAAGATATCAGATAGGCTGTTTCTTGGAAGGCTGACATTGATGAGGGAAAAGCTTAGGTGTTTAGGTTAGAATTTAATTCTGATATCTCCAGAACTTAATTAAATTTGGATTGGAGATCCAATGTGTTTTGGGCCCTAAAACACCAAATGCACACCAACATTGGCCTGGGGAGGTGTGCCACAGTTTTTTTTTTTTCTGCAACTCTCCTAACAGATTCTGAAAAGGTCATGCCTCCAAAGCAAGCTGTGATTTCTCAGCCTCATTGGAAGTAGACACAGAAACTCTATACTCAACATGGAAACCACATCTTGTGTACTTTGGGACCTGCCACCATTCCTGTCCAGCATTCACCACCTTTACCTAGACAGTTCAAGATTCTTTTCTAGTCTGATGCTCCCACACTCACACTGTCTTCCATTAAATGTCCAAGTGCTCTCAGCTCGAGGTTGAGTCCATGACAGCCTGTCATCCTCTAATCCCTCTTGGCTCTCTAGCCTGGCAGGCCCCACTGGATTCTGTTCTTCCTGTCCCCTATAGTCTCTCTCAACTCCTTGTCTGCCTGAATATCTGGTCCTCTGTCTTGCTCACAATGTCATGACACTAATCTTCTTCTTCAAAAATCTCTCCATTCCCTCATGTCCACATCTCACCCTTCACACCCAAGTTGAAAGAATAGCACCCTCAGCTTCACTCAGCAGTTCGGCTGCTCTTTCCTTAACAGTTAGATGGACCCCACCACTTATAGTCCTCAAACCAACCCTGGAGTTAGTCCCCAATAAAGATGTACTCCTTGGCCTTAGTATTTCCTCTCCATACAAAATCTCACCAAATACATGGACTCCCTTTTCAAGCTTTACAATTACTCCTTCCCAGTCTTCCCATCTGGCCAGGCCACACCTCACTGCCGAACTCTGGTTTCAACACCCCACCTGATGAGCAAGTCGTTCAAAGGTCCAGACCCAAAATGAGCAAGCATAACGGCAAGACCACTAACATGGTAGATTCTGTTTCTTGTTTCCAAGGTCCTGTGTGTGAATTATATGTATAAATGCACACCAACTTTGTGAAAGCAACAAAGAAATATGAGGACAAAATATCTGCTCTGTGGCAGATACCAGGATGGGTGCAGGGTCTCATTTCCTGGGGTAGCCATTTGTCCAGTCCTCTGGCTTTTTATGAAGTCCTTACATTTTGTACCTGTGTGATTAGAACAAAGTGGGTGATTAGGGGCCCTAGGTTCACCAACCCCTGTCTCTTCCAACTCCTTGAGGTCACCACATTCCTTGATTCATGGCCCAACATCATATCACAATCTCCCCAGATATATACTCACATGGCCTTCTTCCTCTTCTGGACTCAAATCTCTCTCTGCCTCTCCCTGGCAAAAATATTTGTGATTCCCTTAGGGTCTAGACAGATAATCCAGGAGAATCTCACAGGGCGAAGATCTCAACAATATCACAATTAAAAGCCTTGTTGTCACAAAAAGTAATTTTCTTGGACACTGGGTGTAGTCCCCAGATATCCTGGGGAGACCTAATTCTGCTGACTACAGCATTAGAGAAACATCCCAATGTCTGTCTTCATATACAAAAGCTTTTGACAACACTCACATATTCCAGTTCTGTGTACTTGATCATGGTAAAGTCTGTGCCAAGGTCATAGCTCCCTATGCTCCCCCAGCACTATTTTAGGGTCCTGTGACTTCTCAGCCCTTCCAACATTTCCACTATCCACCCAATATGACCTGCAATTGGGTTAAAAGGTGAGGAAGATCACTAGAAAATGGCACCAGCTGTATTGTGGCACCCTCATTGGGAAAGATCTGGTCTCATGACTTTAATAAGGTCACATCTTACTTGACCAGGATCATATCCTATGCATGACTTCTCTAAGCGACCCAACTCTGCAGGAATACAGTCAAAACATAACCTGGACAATGAACAGCAGAAAGCTCATTATGTTTATCATGGACTTGCTTGTTCCACTTGTAAAGAACATGACCATCAACATTCTAGTGGATAAAGTGACTGATTTTCTCATGGATGAGATAAGGACATTCATTCCTGATTTACTGATTAAATATATGTGCAGCTGAACTGGCAATGATGATCTTCAACCCGATGTGCAAATATCTAATTGAGAAGAAGTGTATGTATATTCTAAACAGCATTGCATTCAAATATCTGGCTATGGAACCATTCAAAAGCAAAATCACATACTTATTCCATAAGATGACGCCTCAACAATGAGCACAAATGATTGTGGTTTAATACTGACTTAAACATCCAGGGCAGTAGCAACATGATCCTCAGGAATCTTAAGAGACAACATACCATGTTATTTTTAACAGATGATGCTTTGAGGCCAAGGACCAGCAGTATATGTGCTTCTAATGCTAAATCCTTCACATTGTGACAACTGGCTTCAGGAGGAAAACGAGATTCCCATTTTGTTTCCTGAACTGACCACACTCTTGTGAAAGCATCAACAATGGTCAAGGAATTTCTATCACTGGGATTGCTTCGTTTCACAAACCCTTCCTCCCGGACGAACACAAAACACTGAAGTTGTGGAAATAAAGTCTTACTTAGGTGGAATGTGGTCTCGTGACTGTTTCTTTGGTGACTTGCTAAACATTTTGGGGTGCATCTCAGGACTAAATGGGAAGGAAGATAGGGCTCTCAATCTGCAGAGAAGACCTGAGATGGGGGAGCAGATCTCCATGGGCTCTGAGGTGCTGAGAACTTGGAGCCTGCATAGGTGTGAAAAATGGGGTGGTATTACATTTGAATTTCAGGGGTTTAGTCCTCCAGGTATGTGAGAATCTCCTGCCTCAGGAGAGAAAGATGTAGGGAAATAAGGACAAATAGTGTGTGTCTCAAGGGGACATGCCCTAATTGGAGAGGAGGGATCTAAAGAGAACAGAGTAGAAATGTCCTCCTTGAGGCTGGGGCTGGTGAATGAACAGAATCCAGAGACGACCCACGGGGAGAGAGACTTCAAGGGGCAAACTATGGTTGAGACAGAGGAAAAGCAAAGCTCTGTGGTTTGGAAAAAGCCCTGGCATGTAAAGGTGAATTTGAAGGTGCCCTGAACTTTCCCAAGTCTTCTGGGCTCTCCCTCCATCCCCCTTCCCTCTCCTCTGTTGCTGTATTCTTCTAAACTCTGTACCCTCCATCTTCTTCCAAACATTGTGTGCTACACATCCTCCATTTTCTCATTACTTCAGGGCTTTAATCATGCCAATTTCCTTTAAGATCTGGATTCCAATCTTGCGCCCCAGTTTTTTCATGTTTTGGGGTTCCAGATCCTCCAAGGTTTCGGGCCTGAGATCTGTCTTGCCTGCCTCCATTCCAGGGGCCCCACTCTCTGTGGGGTCTTCAGGATACTTGGGAACCACCTCGTGGTCTCCATACTTTAGGTCTTTGCACTCTGTAAGGCCTTTCAATCTTTTGAGGTCCCCACCCCAGTTTTCTTTCTACTTCTGTGTTTCAAGCATTCCATAAATTCCAGACTGTGGGACCCCACTCCCACTCATGTTATTCTATTCTTTTGGGCTCTACACTCTCCGAGGTCGCTCATTTCTTGATCTCCTCCTCCTTCATATGCCTAGGCTCCCATTCAGCATCTCTTGGGGTCTCCTTAATTTTCACTGACAACCAAATCTCCTTGGAGTCTTACTGACTGGCAAGCTTGGGTTGAGGATATCCCAGAGGATGGAGTGCTTCATGCAACTGCTTTCACCCAGACCCCTGTTTTGCAGCAAGTTGTCCAAAGCTATCCCTGTTGGGTGCTGGACTCTGGTAAACACTGGCCCCTTCATCTGAAGTCACAATGTCTGGTCTCTAGTTAGCACCCCAAGCCCCACCCTACATTCCTGCCCTTCCCTAGGCTGGTGTTGAGAAACCCTTCTCTGCTCAAACTCCCTTCCTGTCTGACAGGCTTTCTGCCTTCAGCTCCACTTTAACCTGGGTGGCATCAGACTCCCTCCTCATCCTCCTCATTCTTTACTTCCTGCCCATTTGGGATTGCTCCTCCCACTAACCTTTGTCTCTGCTACTGACCACAATTTGCCTCCTCATCTGGTATCTCTTGCCCAAATTCTTGGGCTCCTTAGCCCCAGCAGATTTGAGTCTAGACATCTATCAGCCTCATTCCCTGGACAAATACATGAACACACACACACACACACACACACACACACACACACACACACACACACAACACACACACACAACACACACACACCACACACACACACACACATCCAAAAGTTCGCCCCCTGTAGCTGGAATTGAATTAAAGCCCCAGGTCTTGGACTCCTAGACTATGAGTATTCCCACTGGGGCACTACCTAAAGCCACCTCTTTCTGAAGTGGGTCTGGGGCTCCTCCCTTCCCTTAATGCACTTGTTTTTTTCACAGACTGTGCTTTGTGGCCCTTACAATCTCCCATTTCCCCTCTGCCCAGCACCCCACCCTTCCTTATCTTCACTGTCCACCTCTAATTTTCCACATCCCAAAGAATATGCTATGTTTCCCTAGAGAGATTTCCACAGGACAGTGGATCCTGTTTGTGCACTGCTCAGATTCCTTTCCTCAAGCTGCTAGGTTTTTTCAGCTGAGAGATTTGCCATGAGCTAAAGAGCAGTCGCCAGATCCAAGTGGCTGCTCTCACTCTTTTCTTTTTTTTAGGTTAAGTGCAATCTTTTGCTTTTTTTAGCCTTTTTTATTATAAAGTTGTGGGATACAATTCAGGGTTAGGTATAGAAACATTGATTATGCAGGTACCCTTGTTGATGATGAATGCCCCTCCCTCCCCTAGCAGTTTCCCACAGCTGCCAATCCCACCCATTCTCCTCTGACAGTTTCCCATTACTGACTAATGCTTTCTTACAGTATTGTAATTGTTCAAGATCCACTTATGAGTGAGAACTTATGGCACTCTGTTCTTTGTTTCTGTGATAGATCACTGAGTATGATCGACTCCAAATCCATCCAAGTTGTTGCAAAGTCCATATATTTGTCCTTCTACTAAAAAGATCCTTTCTTAAGGATAACTATCAGCCAGGGACTCACTGCTACTTATATCTAAGGGTGACCATGATGAGGCCAGCTCTGTGCTGCCTGTGTATTCCAAAACCTCCCTAGGATCAGGATGAACCAGATCACCAGCCGGACCTGATCCTTGCTAGTTTTCTTGATCTGCCCTTCCTGGGTTCCCTGGAGAAGTCCCTGAGTCCACCGCTGGAACCCATGCCCATGCTCTGCTTCTAGGGAACATGACCCAACAGGTTGTATTGGCCATGCTTCTAGGAAGCCAATCCTAAGGATAGATTGTGGGTTTGGTTGATAGTGAGTATGTCATCTCTGCTGGTAGGTGGAAGGATGCCTGAGCCCTGGGCACGTGTCAGTGTGGGGGGCTGATAATCAGCAGAAAATGCTGGGCTAAGCTACAGAGATGCATAGAAGGTACATTGTCTCTGTGTTTGAACACTGTGGGGAAGATGGAGGCCATAGGAGTGCTGGATCGGTTGACTGCTAACAAGTGCCATTGTTGCATTGAGACAAAAGGACAGTCTCAGACATATCACTCAGCAGTGGAAAGTGTGAGAGTTAGAGGGGATCCTCATCTCCTGAAGCCAAAGAACAAGAATATAGGTGGACTTTGCAAAAGATTGAATTAGAAAGGTGTGAAACAGGGTTGAATTGGCAGTTGAGGGTAACTTCCAGGGGAGGTAGGGGCACTCCTCATCAACAAGCATAACTGCATAATGAACATTTGTATACCAAACCCTGAATTGTACACCACATCTTTAAAATTAAAATTAAAAAAGATGATTGAAGAGAAACTTAAACAAAAGAAAGAAAATAAGAAGTGAAACTTGAATGGAATCAAGAGAGGTGTACTCCCTACCCCACCTTGAGTAGGCAATGGAAGCTGCCCTTTGGGAAACTGCCCTGATCCATCCTTTGGGTTTCTGTCTTTTGTTTGTTCTGATTTATATCCTTTTGCTCTTATAAAACTGTCATTATAAGTAGAGTGATTTTGTGAGTTTTGGGAGTCATGCTAGGAAAATATTCACCCTGAGAGAGTAATAGAAACCCCTGAATTTGTAGCAAGTTGGAGAGAAGTGTGGGTGGCCTGAAAGCCCCAAATAGGGGTAAGTATTGGATGTGAGATTGGTCTCACATCTAATTTGTCCAAGACCAGTGGTGCGTGTGCTAAATCCGGGTGCATCGCATCAGAATTGAATTGCATTCCTGTATTATGTTAGGGGTAAATAATAAAAAATTCAGAACTGGGCATTCAGAAATGGGTTACCTAGTCAAGAAAAAAATTAAAAATAAACATAAGCCAACTATACTCTAGGAGGGCTGGTGACAATAGCACTAGTGGAAGGGCCACCAGTATCGTTGAGATGCAAATGGTAGCTATTCTACCTAGGTCAGAGCTGAAAAGGAGGGACGTTGTAACAGAACTGGGCTTTGTGATACCAACTGGATGACAGATTCTGGGAACAGCAGAAACTGGACCTATGCAGCGAAGAACTGGGTGAACATGCTGACTAGGCAGCAATATAGAGTCCAAAAAGGGAGGACTGACCTGCAGCATCTAGCAGTTATCTCATAGGGCATGTTTCTATTAGGGACAGGAGATATAAACATCCAACCAGTGTGTCATTTAATAGGCAGTCACAGACACAATCAAGAGGACCAGAAGAATGATGTCAGCTGCCCCAAATACAAAGTCATGTGTTTTGCCTCATCAAGATCCAAGACAGTTCTCACAGTGTCTCAGTTTTGTTGGGATAAAGAGGCTGGGACCCCATGAAGAGGGTTTCAGTGAAAACAAGGTTAGTGTATCCTACTGGGATTTTCCAGTTTATTCTACATGAAACCTACAGCCATTATTTTAGGGGACTGTACACTGAGCAAAGATGAAAGCCCCAATTTTTCAAGAGGATTAGACATGAGGCCCTAGTTGTCATAATACCCACAGCCTGGAAACACCACCATGGCCACCTGTTAGAATAATGGCTTAAGGGGGAGGGGTCAGCAAATTGATGGAATCATCCCTGACATCTCTGTCACACTGAGTCCACTGAGTTCATGGATGTTCCTTCCCTGTGGTTATGCTCCCTCTTTCTTAGGTACAATCAGGATGCTTAGACTAAGACAAAGGGGGAAGAATTACTGTGGTTCCTTGGTCTATGAAGTAAGAACTGTTAGTCTAGGAAAAACAATAGAAATCTATAACTATCAACACTTACCCAAGACAATATAATAAATCAAAACCAATGTCACATTCCAAAGCAAGTAATTTTTTGTATGTATAAGATAAAAATTAGCTCCATCCTTAAAAACTTAATAATACAGGGAGGAAGGTCCTCCCATATTTTCATTTAATTCGCTAGTCACAAATTTGCAAGGATAAAGGCATATGATACTGGACTACTGAAAACGTCATCAACTGTGGCCCACTGTAGCTGCTGTGACAGATGTTTTCTCCTAACAAAGGCAGTTAATAACACAAGCATGGCCGGGCTTGGTGGCTCAGCCTGTAATCCCAGCACTTTGGGTGGCCAAGTTGAGCAGATTGCCTGAGCCCACAGGTTCAAGACCAGCCTGAGCAACTTGGCCAGACCTCATCTCTATAATACATTTCTCTAAAAAATGATCCTGGCGTGGTAGTGCATGCCTGAAATTGTGGCTACTTGGAAGGCTAAGGTAGAAGGATCTCCAAAGCCCAGCAGCTCAACGCTGGGGTGGATGTGAGTGTGCCACTGCACTCTAGTCTGGGCAATGGAGTGAGACCTCTACTCAAAATAAGTAAATAAATAAGTGACACAGGCTTAGGTGTATAGCATGAGCGATTGGTCCGGAAAATACATTTCCTTCAAAACTCTTCTTGAAGATGAAGCAGTAACAATATGCATTTACATGGAATCAATAGCAATATTAATTCAAAATCAGTCTCTCTCTCTCTCTCTCTCTCTCTCTCTGCCTATATCTCCTTCCTCCTTCACCTCGTTACCTGAATACATTCCTGAGGGATCTGGACTTTCTTACTATTAAAAACAAGATTGATGGACCCTAGCTAGAAAGACCAAGAAAAAGAGAGAAAAAGCCCAAATAAACACAATCAGAAATACAAAAGATCAAATCACAACTGACCCCGAAGAAATACAGAAGATTATCAGAGATTACTATGTACACCTAAACAAAACAATCCTTAACAAAAGAAACAAAGCAGGAGGTATCACACTTCTAGATTTCAAACTTTACTGTAAGGCTACAGTAAGTAAAACAGCCTGGTATTGGTACAAGAA